>JANHFX010003364.1:16695-59606 GCA_027560015.1 Chloroceryle amazona | reverse complement strand
GTTCCCCCCCCCCAGCCGAGCCCAGCACGCAGCCCCCGCTGGAAGAGCCCCGAGCCCAGCAGGACCCCCCCGGCTGAGTGTTTCCAATCTCTTAAATCCCTGCTCGCCACAAGTGAAACCTCCCTCAAACAGAAAAGCAGCAATATGTTTTACCAAGCTAGAGAGAGAATTCGTCAGAGTTTAATAAATGTGATGGAATTTAACAAAGGGTGGTAGAGATTTAGCAAGGTTCAATCTGATGGCACGGTTCACCTTATTAATTACTGCATGGAAGACACACACAAGGGAGAACTGAATTACACTCGCGTTAGGGTGAGTTGCAGAGAGAGACTGGAGATGAAAAGGGTAAGGGGTGCAGGGAATGAGGGGATAACAACACTTAGTCAAATTGTCAGGGTGCTTTAATAAAATTTATTGGAATAGATATAATGACGTCGTTAAAGAGACAAGAATGGAAAGAGTCACAAGAGGTTTATCAGTATTTAGAGTCCCTAAATGATTGACTTTGGTCAGTAGTTTTCCATTATGGCCTTTATTCCCATCAGGCAATCTGGGCAACCATCAGAGCGGGTTGTGAGCCAGGCAGGAGGAATTTTTGGGTATGTTTCCCAGGCAACAGGCACTTCAGGCATGGTTGGGGGAGCCTAATCATCCCAACTCACTGCTCTTACCCAGGACAAGAAGGTACTGGATTGTCTCAACTCACTGCTCTGATAGGCAGGATCAGAAGGTGCCAGGTTGTCCCAGCACACTGCACTTGTCTTTAAAAGAAGAACACGAAGTTGATTGGGGTGGAAATTGCCATGAGAGCCAGGGGGGAGCTGCACCGCCACAAAGACCCAGCCAACACCACCCTCACCACCAGCCTCCCTTCCCCACCACCACTTTTCTAGCTCACAGCACCTTCATTTGGCACCTGTTGAAGCCCATCCCCATTTGACCAACTCTTTCCCACCCATGCTGCCATGACAACTTTCAGTGGAGGGCTGGCATTTTCTGCAAGGGAGAGGTGTTTGTTTTGTGCTTGGGGAGCAGATTTTAATATCATCCAAAGCTTTTCAACAAATATTGGATTTGAATTCCAAATATGGGCTGAGCAGGCTAATTACCAAAAATGTACAAAATTAATGTGAGAGCCACAGTTTGATCTGAGGCAAATAAATATAAATGGTATTTACTTAATATTCCCCTGCCCTTTAAACAAGGGAAGTTTGCCATATTCAGGCAAAATAGCTTATTATAAAATAGCTGAAGCTGTGACCTATCACAGATGCTGCAGATTACACAGAGCAATTAAAATATCACATCAGACAGGCCACATCAGAAATAGGGCTTAATTAACGGGTGCTTTGTACCAGGTTTCCCCAGGGCCATGAGCCAGGACCAAGGCAGGGTGCACAGCAGGACATTGCTGAGCACAGCTGAGTTATCCCAGCTACAGAATGTGCTTCCACAAAGTTTAGTGATTTCCTCTGGCTGCTGCTGTTAGCTGCTGGCCTATCTCTGCACTTGCCACACGAGCAACAGGGTCAGAGTGAGCATCCTGCATCCCTTCCAATCGCCCACCACTGCTCCCAGAGAGCCCTTGAAGCACCACCTGCTTCTGCCATGTCTGCGAGCATCGGGGGCAAGGGACAAAACCTCCTGCCAGAACAGGTACATGGTTCCTCACAGCTGAATTGCACATGATTGTTTCATAGAAGGGGTTGGAAGGGACCTTAAAGACCATCTTGTTCCAAGTCCCCTGCCATGTGCGGAGACACCTCCCACTAGAGCTGGTTGCCCAAAGTCCTGTACAAGCTGGTCTTGAAAACATCCAGGGAAGGGAGTTTCAACTCACCTTTAAGTGTCTGGGCTGACAGTGTCTTGGTTTTGGTGATAGTGCTATATTCAGACACCCCAGGGTGACCTTTTTCTTTGCCTGCCTTAACCCCATCTCAGTGTGACAGCCCTGTGCCCCAGCAGCTCCCCGGGGACACCGGCTGCTGCCGCCCCAGCTGGCTGCCATGCACACGGTCCATCAGCCAAAGCCTCATTTCATTTGCACTCCAGTAAATCCCAAGGACAGAGTGACTTTGATGGAAGTATTTCATTTCAGGCTGCCCTAATGAGTTAATTAAAAGCGCCTGAGTATTTAGCTTGGTTACTCTCCTTTTTAGTAACTCTGCCTCACCTCTAATTAGCTGGGTAACTCTTACCTGATTCCCTTCCCAATTTGTCTGTGTCTGTCTTGCACAGAGGGACAAGGGCTGGTAATCTTCTCTGATTCATTCAGAAATAACAAAATTTGTTCAGTAATAAGTCTGATCCAGTCTACAAGAACTGCAATGTATTAAAATTCAGTACTTTCAAATACAGCCACCAAGAGAACACCCTTCTGTCCCAAACGCCGGATTACTGAAGGCACAAACTGACCTTCACGGAGCACCAGGGTTGCTCAATTTATAGTTCAAGTTCCCTTTCTCTGGATTATAAAAAGAAACAAACTAAAAAAAAAACCGAACAACAAATTAAAACCACCACACAAACATGAAACCCAAAACCCCACAGTATTTAAAAGACAAGCCTCAATGTTTAATAGTACTAATATTTAACACAAAAAGGTTAGGTTTTTATCATTACAGGCAGCAAATACTCTATTAGCTATTGCTCTGCTTTTGTCAATGTTGAATATGTTGAATCCATTAAAAAAATTAAAATCTATTTCTAATTCCCAGAAATAAAACAAATTAATTTGCTCTGTGGACAGAACCTGTAGGCCAAGATATCTGGAACTAAAAAAATCTGTCAAGTTACAACTCCTGCTTTAGTGTCAACCGTATCTGGCACTCAGGAGTGACAGCAGCTCATGTCCCCATCACCTCTGAAAACACCCAGGCTCATCACTTTGGGCACAGATAAGGGCATGTTAAACATTTTTTTTTAAAACAGAGAAACAGGAGGCTAGAGAAGAAAAATGCTATATATTTAAAAGGTGTTTATGTTGTCAGCATAATGGCTTCCCCCTAGTCACTTCTTTTATGAACCATCAGGTTTTTTTAACTTCCACTTAAACCAGCTAATTCACAACGAGGTTTTATTAGGCTCAATACTGTTAAAACACTATCAGTTTAGCACAGAATGCACCTTAGACATTTTACTATTTTAAAAGTCATTATAGGCAAATTCTAAACACCCACGGAGCTCCACAGAGATGCTGACTCCCGAGCCAAACCACACTGCCTGCCTTAGCTTGATCTCCTGATGTTGTCCAGGCTCCTGTCTGCCACCAGGATAGCTCCTCAACAAAGAAATTCCCCTCAGAAACTCAAGCTCCTCATACATGATTTTTTTGGACAAGGAGGACAGAAAAAAAGCAATACAATTGTGACACACCATATAGAGCAACACAGTGTTTAAACAGCATACAGCAATTAACCTGCCCTTGAAAAGATGATTAAAGTTCTTCATGTCACACTTCCTCATCCGCTTTTAAAAATTCCCAAAAACAGAATATTGAGCATTTAAGTCTATTAAGCATGTTTCTCAGAGCCATCGTTAGAAGTTAGCTTGCTCTGGCAGAGCTGTTTTATACACTTCCCCTGGAGCAAACCCTGTTTCTCCAGCCTGTTCTCTACAGACTGATCTCCCCATGTGAATTTGATTTGTACCCATTTCACTTAAGAAGCATCAACAAACCTCAACATGATCATCCTTTCCTGCTAGAGAGCGTAGGATATGAGAACACGCTCCTTTATGTAGTAACTCCGGTATTATAGCAACTGGCATACATTAAAGTGCTAGCAGAAGTTGTACCTGCAAGAAATCTCAGTCTGGGTAACTCAAGATCACCACTTTACAGCACTGAAATCTTTCCAGCTACTTAGGTCCCACACCTCCTCCAAGAAACCACTCCTTAACTTCACAGAATACCAGAATCCCAGGTTGGAAGGGACCTCAAAGATCATCTGGTCCAAACTTCCTTGGCAAAATCACAGTCTAGACAAGATGGCTCATCACCCTGTCCGGCTCAATCTTGTGTACTACTTGGATGCCTTAACATTTTACAAGAGAACTATGATTAGGTTTGTATTTGCAGTGCCTTTTACAAGAGGAAAACTTCATTCCAGCCTTTGAGCAGGCTGTGACAGCTCTCACCAACTTGTGCCCATGATCTTCTGGAGCTGCATGAGGACCAAGGCTGTTTGGGTTTTACAGTTCTGCTAATATTTCATCCTCATATTGTGAATCCAATCCTCTCTTCCACACCCCAACGGTTTTATGGCAGCAATTTTGAGAAGAAAGCAGATGCTTACAAATAGATGAGGAACAGAATTTGAATTTACAAGGGGGACAGAAGATACAGTAAACACAAAGGCTGAAGAGGAACCACTTGGCACAGTCTGAGGTTACAGTTCAACTGATTTGATACATAAATGGCACCCAAAGGGGAAGCTTTCTCTCTCTCTCGTCACCACTTCTGCCATACCCACTGACTGCAGAGGGAGGAGGACTGAGCTGGGCTTTACAGAGCCTGTCTCACAAGGCTCCACAGAACAACGGAGCAAACTCAATCCTAAGTTTCCTCCAGTCCCTGGAGAGAGAAGTGGCTGCAGAGGAAGAGCGCAAGAGATGCACCATCAACATAACTCAAAAGGAATCTAGCTGCACCAGCATGATGGTGAATACATTTTCAGTGGACATTTAAACTGCTGTACCCAGGCCAATAAGCTCAGCTCCCATTTATACCTTTTTAATCACTAAATAGGGAACAGTTTTTGGGCAAGACATTGGAATCTCCCCCTCTCCAAAGAGCACAACAGGTGTTCCTTTGCAACCCACATTTTAGTGCTCACAAATGAGTGATCATTTTTACTGACAGAAATCCACACCCTGGGGAGGGGTGGGGGTGGAATTAGTCATGAATGTGACCTAGAGACTTCCAGACCTGAAGATTTCTTATCCAGGTGAACATCTGAGATAGTGGCCTCACCAAAGTGACCTACGTCAGGGACAAGGCAGAGTCCCTTTTTTGTCAGGCATTAAACAGTCAGACTAAATTAAGACATTTTCAAGACTCTCTGAGTCCATCTAATTTGACTAAATTTGGAAATAGGGTAAAAAGAGTGCCAGAGATTTTAATGAGCTTTGGATGAGGGACAAATGCCTCAAGAGAAACGGGAACCTGACTGAATACAGGAAGACAAACCCTGAGCACCTCCCAACCACCGGGGAAGAACAACGTGACTGTCACTTTACAGTGGACACGGCCCCGTGTCTCTGACCCTTCGCGTCTGATCAGCGAGCGGGTACAGAGGGGCTTGTACCCAACTCCCTCCCACAATCCCAACAAGTATCCAAGTCCCATAATGCATCAAGCAATAAAGTGACCACACAGAGAATGATTTACGACCCATTGAGAAAACTATTGTTTATTTAGAAAAAAGGTTACACTGGTAGAATTCAGCAGATAAAAAATTCTTTTTTTTTCTTTTTTTTTTTAAAAATGTCATTGTGAAACTTTTCAGACTAAAGTTCAGCAATACAAAGCTCCTGTAGCTGTAATTGAATTTTAATTTATTTCAGTTTTGAAGAGAGCATATCCAATTAATCTAAAAACAACATGACAAACAAAAGGTGTGGCAAGAGACAACTGAGCACAGATTTAGGTTGGGATGGAAGGAACAGGGTTCATTCTTTGCTTCTTTAAACAAGTCAACGTTGTACACAATATACAAATAAACCCTAAGCATTGCATGAAAACAGTGCTCCCACTCAACTTTTTTTTTTTTTAGTCACCGATATTAAAAACAGGCCAAGTAATAAATAAAAACTGAGTTTAAATGAGGTAAATCCGAAAAGGTTCAATAACTGCTTATTTGTGGTTTTCAAACATCTAAAAGAATGCATTTCAGGTCGAAAGAATTCTAAACTCAGGCAGTATTTTCGACAACCTAAAGTGGAACTCTGTACAGATGAAACCTCATTTGCACTATGGCAACTGTTTGTTTGCAGCACATTGTGCTAAAATATGGAATAGGTAACACTTTCAGCCAGGTACTGAAAATAAATGTGTAAGAAACTAAGCAACAAGTTAAAAATACAGTAATGTACAACTCAACAATTAAATCCTCAGCATGGGGAAATAAAGCAGAGAACTGAATAATTTAAGGAGATGCAGATGGGTCCTCTTCATTCACAAATTTCTGTGCAATCTATACTCTGGAAAATACATTTCTGGTCACAGCTGGATATCTTCCCATTTCAATATCACCTGCAACAAAAAGATACCCAACTGAAATTAGATGTTGTTCAAATGAATACTGACCTCACAACTTAGCATTTTATTTCATTCACGGTTGAAAGAATGAGGGGAGGAATAAAACTACTTTCATCAGTCATTCATTCCCTAATTCTAGTTTAATCCACAGCAAGAACTATATTAGTGTCTCACTACATACAGTGCTCACATTAATTTAAAGACACAAACAAGAAACAAGTAGTCACTTGTGAAGGTAATAGAAATACAAACCCCTCAAAATGTTACCGTCTCTAAATTCGGCAAGAAATAAATGCAGTCAATGTACATTAGGAAGAATGCGATGGAAATTTAACCAAAGAGGAGCACAGGTTTAGATTCCACAGCCATGCTGCTGTGAGAAAGGGTTTTGTCATAGTTGACTAGGCCAGGAACGGGGCCTTGTCAGTGTTCTAGGCCAGATGCTCCAGTTTAGCCCAGTACATAGCTAGATGTGCATTTTACTGTGCAACAGACATTTACCTAAGTGCTTGATGCTCAAATCGTGATGTAGTCATAAAAACACAGTTGTGCTTTAACTGATGACAATCTTCACTTTATACTGAATTGCTTGTCAAGATAAAACTTCACATTTTATTACTAAAGAAGCTGCAAGTCCTCAGCAGTGAACTTCAGCTACCAAGCCTAACCTTTTTTTTTTTCCCAAAAAAAGTAACATTTAAAGAACTGGGGAAAAGAAAAAACTGGGATCCATCCACAGTGATCAGAAAATAATGGCTATGAAGGACAAAGAGTCCAAGAAAATTCCATGAAATTATTTCTAAAGAGTGCTCAAAATTTTCAGTTTGGAAGCTATGCACAGAAGTATCTTCAAATTATTTCAAGAGGATAAACCAAAATGTAATAGTACCAAGAAGCATCAACATGAACTCCTATCCTTTTTTCTACCAACACCCTTCAAAGAGCACAGGGTATCAGCAAGAGCTTCATTACCCAAAACCCTTCCACACATCCACCCTTGGCTTCAGTGGCTGATTGAGCAATGTCACCAAACAAAACTCTGAGACCCATACTCCAACAATCTCCCCTTTGCTCCTTGCGGCCAAAATCCACGTGTGGAGACTTTTCTCAGAAGACACTTCCAGATGATCAGAAGGTTTCAGAATTCAAATTTAGTTTTCCTTTTGTTTTGTTGAACCCTCACCAAAACACTCCTTTGTAAGCATTATATAAGCCATCCTATAATCCTTAGGCCTCTTGAAAAAGAACAGCAAAGCATTTACACCTTTTGGATTTGGTCTCTCTTAGTTGGAGGAAAATGGGAGAACCTGGGACTATGTTGTGGTCTTTCTCTGACACCTAAAACAAGTACAGTGACTGCAAGGAGCAATGTTAATTTAAGAGTCCACAGCCAATAAATCTCTAGTAAGTTTTGCCATGTAATATCACCTTAAGTATCACAAAAATGATACCCATAACCGAATTTCAAAAACAATGAGGTTGAAAGGGACCTCTGAAGACTGTCCAGTTCAACACCCCTGATCAAAAATCAAAATTAACGAGCAGAGGTCTTGCCAAGTTAGGTTCTGAATACCCTACAGATGGCAGCTCTGCCACCTTTCTGGGCAAACTGGGGAGGGGGGAAATAGTTTATCACTATCCTCACAGTAAAAAGAATTGCCTCCCTCTGCCCACAATAACTTTAAATGGAATTCACAACAAACTGTCTTTGCAACAGGTAGCATCATTTCCTTAACCGGCCAAGACAGTCATGAAAACAAGACAAATTTCAGCCTCATCGATCCTTCTACAAAATCTGAGACAAAGGACTTGCACATTTAAAAATGTTGTCTTCCTTCTCTCTGTAACAGTATCAGCTTGATAAAAACTTTACTGAACAACATATAAGGAAAGCCATCAGAACAGTACTACTCCATGAAAACAAAAAAAAACAGTAAAATAAATGTGAGATTGAATAAAAGGAATTGTTTCCACTTCATTCCTGCTTATGTTCTGAGTGCTCACAGAATCTACAAAGTTTAACAGAAGCAATTCATCAGTTCTAGAGAACAAACAGAAGACTTGTGAAGCGTTTGGACAATTTTTGAACAGATAAGAGAAGTCATTCTTAGGTATTTGTTGAATACTATGATTGAATACTATTGTGGAATAGTGGAGTGCGACTAAGGCTGGGTAGGTCAGGTGAATGAATTTACATTTACTGGGGCACTTGAGCATCTAGACAATCTTTATGCTGATGATGGGGAAAGTCTTTTTTTCCTCTAGAATAGAACTAAAAAGGAAATAAACAAGCAAAAAACCCACACCTCTCCCCCACCCAAAAAAGCAAACCCACAAAAAAAACCCCAAATCAAACAAACAGAAAGAAAACAAACCAAACACCACCAAAAAAAAAAAAAAGACCCACAACAGAAAACCTACACACACAGAAAAAATGAAATCAAAACAAACACAAAACACCCATACCACAATAAAACCAATAACCAACCAAACAAAAAAAACACCACCCTAAAACCCACCCTGAGTACTTTCAGCTCTTCCACACTCAAGCTGCTTTACTCGTATATCCTTTACCAGTCAAAAGAAGCCAAAGAAGATACCAAGTCAAACAGAGTAAAACATTAACAATTTTTACCTTGACTGGAACAATCTTCATTATCTGTGCTTGTCTGAGGATTTATGAGTAGATTCATCATTAAGGAGAAAAACCAAACCAACTGTTTTACTACATAATAAAAGGAAGCTCATCTTCTGTATTTTTTGCAATGTCATGTGTAAAAGGATATTGTTTCTTTTCCTCTTTCCCTCCAGTGCTGTCTCGTTTCTCTTTCTTTTCTGTTTTTTCTTTATCATGTCTCGATTCCTTGAAAAAATACACATATGGGAAATAGTTTATTATGGTATACCTTGTGCAGTCTCATTAGAAGGATCATATGTATTTACAGTTCTAAATGGCCACAGCTAAAAAAAAAACCCAGTGAGAATGACAGTAATCAGCTTCTATGATTTTTGAGTTTATTCTAACTGTGCCTATCACTAAAGAGTTACAACTGGGAAATATTTTTAGATGTTTTACACATTTGACTACAACAGACTTACCTGTTTTCACAAAAAGAAAGCTGTGCTGACACATGCACTTGAGAATCTGAATACAAGCAGACTAGTTCATAGGCAATTAACCCTGCTTTTAAATATTTGCTCCCCAAACCAGTCTGTAAATATTCGAGATTATTCAAAACCTGAAGTGTTAAGTTCTGAATTTTCCTGGCTATTCCCAAAATGAACTATTCCTCCAATTTATCCTGCCAGGACTGCTGCAATGTATTTAGAGCCACAAGACAAGAGAATTTCCAGAAGTGTTTTCCTACACATTCGCAGCTTATCTTTCTCATTTAGGCCATAAAGCAGCAATAAAATTTAGGAAAAAAAGACTGTTCTGTCAACAGGAAAAAAAAAATAGGAACAGTTTATTTTACCTTTTTGCTGCCAGAGGAGCTCTTCTCCATCTTTTCTGCTTTAATTGAATCACCTTTCTCTTTTCCTGAAGACTTGGATTTGTTCTTCTCTTTCTCCTTTTCATTTAAGCGAGGGGAATCAGAAGGACTTTCACTTTTACTGTGTTTTGAAGAACCAGCTAAAAACACAACACCAAGTTGTAATTCACAACAAGTAAAAGCCCAATAGAGAGACACACAAAACAAAATACGTACTTGTCCCATTTTCCTCTTTGCGTCGCTTAGTTGAATCCTGCGGTACCTCTCGGTCACTGTTTGAATGATCCTGGCACCAAATACAATTACGCAGATGTTAGTAGACTAAAACATACTCCTGAAGTAGCACCTGCTTCTATTTCAAAGAACTACTTTTTGAATACTTAAAATGTAACTGGAGTTACTACATCTTGTGTAAGGTTTCTTAAGATCGGTTTTGAAGGGAAAAAGTTTTGAATGCATTACTGGAAACCAACCTTTGGGAAAGTAACAGAACAAAAGAAAACCAACCCTGCTGTGGATCACCTCTGCTCAGATAGGATACAACCAGTTATTACTGCAAGGACTTTGAAGAGAAAGCCTTCCAAGTACATACCAACTTTCTAAACTACTTCACAAAAATTTCACTAACCCTTTTTCGATCCTTCCTGTCCTTTTCATCTTTCTTCTCTCTCTCTCTGGATCTTTCCCTTGACTTGTCCAAATCTTTCTTGTCCACTTCTCTCTCCTTACTCTTGGACAGTGTTGGAGTAGTGTGGTTAATGTAGTGCTGTTAAATTAAGGCAATATCACCAAAGATTAATATGTATTCCTAGATGTGTAAACAAGAAATCTAACATAACAGATCTACCTCAAAGAGCAAATTAAACATTAATACTTCACTCACAGAAAGAAAAAAGTGACCGAAGACACTTTCAAACTTCACATCTATAATTTAACCTATAGCTGTATCAAGATTAGAAATTCAAGAGCACTTTCTCTCAACAGAAACACTTATTTTAAGCACACACAACATTGTTCACCGGTTTGTTTGATACACCAGAACACGTCAGAGATGGAAACAGGATATGCAGGTTCCTGGACTGACTTAACGTTGCAATCTTGCTTGAAATGAATGAATGGAATGTGCTGCTTAAACAGGTTAAGGTTTAAAGAATAATCTTAATCCATGAAGTATTTAAGCAAATACTTTGAATAACGCAATTTTTTCATCTGAAAGAAAACAAAAAACTCCACCTTAAGGCTAAACTTTAAATTATAAAAGCAGCAGAACATGGAAAAGAATTGGTTTTGCTCTGTAATGTCCTAGATTGATATTCCACTCTCCCTTCTAAATAATTTTTATAAGCTCTGTAAAACATATTTTCTCAGAGCTGAATATGTTTAATATAAACTGGGATCACAGGGCAGAGAATAGAAAAGTCACAGTAATGTCAAGTATAACATTTGACAAAGTTTAAACGCTACTGTCTACATAAGGTAGCACGTGTATTATGTAAATAGTGATGCATTACAGCAACTAATTTAGTCTTTTTAACTACAATTTTAGAGTTACATCTTTCTAAGAAGTATTTTTCATAAAATACCAAAAAGAGTACATTTTAAATTAAGACCACCTTTCCTTGGTATTTTATAAATTTAAGTTACAGCAACACACAGACTGAAATCAACGTACTTTAATATCTCCCCAGATTTAGAAGCTAGCAATTTTGAGAGAAAAAACCTCAAAGTTTTTACATTAAAATGTTCTCTGCATTTCTTTTTAGAGAGTGATCTTACTTAAAAGGACACCAAAGAATAAGGAAGATTTTTTTTTAGAACCATCTAGAAATCACCTGAACCAAACTGAATATAATGGGTGCAAGCTGGAACATGGGAGGTTCCATGTAAACCTAAGGAGAACCTTTTCCACAGTGAGGGTGACAGGGCCTGGAACAGGCTGCCCAGGGGGGTTGTGGAGTCTCCTTCCCTGGAGACATTCCAAACTCACCTGGATGTGTTCCTGTGTGACCAAATCTAGGTGATCCTGCTCTAGCAGGGGGGTTGGGCTAGATGATCATTCGAGGTCTCTTCCAACCCCCAGTGTTCTGTGAGTTTGTGAAATATTGTTTCAAATAATTTCACTCTTAATTAAATTAATCCTGTCGCCTCCAGTTCTGGTAAATGTTTAACTTACAAAAACTTCATGTTCCTGGTCCTATGTTAAAAGTCACACTGACAATGTTGTCTCTTCTCTTTTTTTTTACTTCACTGGAATTTTATTATCTGCCTATACCAGAGGCTGAACCTTCCATACTCTTTTCACTAAATACTTTTCTTTCTGCTCTGTTCTGTCACTCCCCTTTTCTTGTTCTGTTTCCTACATCTCCATTCCACAAGTAAATTTTTCCTTGCTCCACTTTTTATTGTGAACTTTTAACAGTGACTTGCAAATACTTTTTTATATGTGGTGCCATTCAGTTGCTCCCAGAGATGCTTTCCACATGAGAAAGCAAACGTAGCTCTGCTTTTTCCTATCCTGTTTCTTACGTTCAAGTGGATCTTCTCAACAGATTCCACTGCTCTTCTACCACCCCAAAGCAGAGTTTTGGAAAACTGCATCCCTCCCTTTACAAGAAAAGGCTGGATTTAGCTCATCAGACTTTATTAGCTTCTTTCTTGAAATGCTGCTTAACTGAAACCACATCAAATTGTGGGCACTGTTGTATGCTGTTTAACTTGGACAAAGGTCAAAGCAAGAATAAACACAAACCTAACTCAAGTCTGACACCATTTATTCTATAACCTGCAATGTAAGCCACCATTTTAATGGTCGGCCCCAGGAACTGGGCAAAGTCAGGAACAGAGAAAGGCTGGAAGCAAGCAACAGCACTAGACTGCTACTAACTTTCCGTGGAAGCTGAACTCATAAAGTGTACTGACCTCTGAGTATCCCACCCTTTCCCTAAGTACATGGTAGTGAGGAAAAGCATTTAACTTGTCTTGCACCATGTACAGGGAACACTGTCAAGAAGTGCTATAAGCCTGTTAGAATGGCACTGAAGAGCGAAAATTAGTTCATTAAGTGAGGGGAAAAAAAAAAGAGCATTTAGAAAAGGAAGGAAAGGGTGGGATACTCTCCCATCCCCAAGCGCTTAACAAACAGTAAACCCATGAAAAGGTCACACAACTGCAATACACTTCCAGCTAAGGCTATACAAACACTTTATAGTTAATTCTAAAATTTATTTTTTCAAATTGACTAGAAAAAGAAAGCTGTTCCTTGAGTATTTAATTAAAATAGCTCCATGCTCTGCTTGATTACCACATCAGTATGTTAATAATTAAAATATATAGTTTTAAATAAAAATGTAGCTTAACTAATGAAAACTTGAGTGAAATTTCAATTAACTAGTTGAAACTTGATTAAGGGAGAAAAAAATATCAAATTTATATAGACTACCATATACCAAACTTCAGATAGATGTAAACTCAAGACATATTATTATAGTTTTCTAATTTTAAAAAACCTAAATATACACGGTATCATGACAATGATTTATAATTTTTTTTTTTGAAAATATATGCAATCAATCTATAGAAACTATAATTTCATCACTTGTAAGAATCAAAGGATGCTTCCCATATACACTGTCTGTAAGTAGGTATGGTTGGTACTGGAAAGATTCAGAGAAACCCATCAGCAAGTGCCCATTATAAAATCAGAGCTATGTTGAATTAAAACACAAAGTGATCCGAACACTTTGTTGATATAAAGAAAGCTACAAGTAAAATAGCAGTGTAAATTGTAGAATAGCAAGTGATAACTCATTGTGCATTTTTAAATTCAATGAATTTAAGTAATCCTAGGTACACCAAGGAGTTAGCCACAAAGTCCGTATGGTCAGCACCTTCCAAGTGATAAGCATCTGTGCTATTTAGTTACACACTGATACTGGCTGCAGCAGCTTTAGAAGATTTGATCCATTTCGTATTCATCATGTATCCTGTTAGCAAGTTTACAGAATTTGTGACTGTTAATATGTAAGTGGTCAAGTTTAAAAAAGAAAAAAAGCCACCCACAATAGAATAATTGCAGGATCTGAAATACAATATTCAAAAATGTCATTCAACTCATATCCCACTCTACACAGTGTTTGTCAGGCCACACCATGTTCAGTTTTGGTCTCTGCTATACAAAAAAAAAAAAGAAAAAAAGAAAAAAAGATGTGGACAGGCTGGGGAGGCTCCAGAAAAGGGTCATAAAGATGATACAAGGATTGGGAAGCTGCCACATGAGGAAAAGCTGAGAGAACTGGGTTTGTTCAGCCTTCAGGAGAGAAGGCTAAGGGGAGACTTTATCACCATGTTTCAGGTGGCTACAGAGAATGTAGAGACTCCCCTTCTGCAAGGAGTCACATGGAAAAGACCAGGGGTAAGGGGTACAAGGCACTCTTGAGCAGATTCCAGCTACTCACAAGATGACAATTTTTCACAGTGAGAACAATCAGCCATTGGAATGATCTCCCCAGGGAAGTGGTGGAGTCCCCAGCACTGGACACTTTGAAGACTCAGCTGGACACTCTTGTCTAGACTGGGCTTTTGCCAGGAAAGGCTGGACCAGATGATCCCTGAAGTCCCTTTTAATTTGGGATTCTATGATTGCATAAACTCTCAAAAGCATTCTTTAGCATGCATTCTCACAAGATACTGAATCTGAAGTGCGTTTACTGAAAGCAAATGCAGAATGATGATCATTTAGGACGTTGTCTGTGATGCTTAGAAATAGAGTACGCAGCACTGAAACATGAAGGTGAAGAAGTACCAATATTCCACAGATATGTCTCAAAAAATTTCTGGTTTTAAATAATAAGTATTTTATAATCGGTATCAAAAGAAGAACTATTCCAAGAACTATTTTAACTATTCTACTGCCTCTTCAGCCAAATAAATAGCTTAATCATAAGGATATTTCTATAAATAAACAAGTTCCAGAGAGGAACAGAAAAGATACTGACGAATAAAATCTCTTTAAAATATTGACAAGAAGGGTAAATTCAGAGGATTTTTGTAACATTGCTTCCACACAACTCTGTCTCTCTCCTAGACACAGGCTCTATGCAGCAGACTGAAAAAGCCCCTCTGTTACTACGCTACCATTTACAGCAACTGACTTGAATTTTCTGATGGGTTTGCCACAAGACCAAAAGTTAAGTTCTCTCCGCAACAAAACATGAAAGTAAACTTTGGTGGTGTCTAAAAGATTCAAACCTTTGCTGAAGAGTCCTTGAGTTCGTTGAGGTTGTCCTGTAGAAAATGAATGGAGATGACACGTAAGCTGGAATAGTTTTCAGAAACCAGAGGAACTTTGGGAAGAATGGTCGTACCCTTGAAACAAAAAACAGCTACTCCTTCTGGAATAAATCTTATGTTAATACTGTGCACTGAATCAAGCTAGAAACTGATGATTTTTTTTTTTTTTAAAGATAGAAAGGAAAAAAAAAAGAAAAAAGAGACAGTCATGCCTAGATCCAATTATTAAACTACAAAATGTGTTTATATCTAATTCTTCATAAAACAGTGAAAAACCACTATCCCACCAAAAAAAATATAAAGAAAAATAGTCTTAATTAAATACAGCTGAAGAGGTAAAACAGGTTTAAAATATTTTTAAACCTGTATCTTCTCCACTTTCAGTTAAATGTGGTAGAAGTCACTCTAGAATGACTTTACATTGCCATTAATAAAAAACAAGCAAGAAAAACTTGGGTCATTTTGAGTAGTTATCGCTGCCACCTGCTTCCTCAAAACTATTAACAGCTATTTGCATTCTTAAATTAACCTAAATCTTTCAAGTAAATTTTACATAGCAAGAGATACACTCCTTGAAAAACCAGAAAAAAAGAAAAGCTTGTTCTAAAGTTGGTAAGACGGTGAAGTTTAAAGGCCCACATAATCCATCACAGTGCTCTTGATGAAGTATTAGTAACTTACAGTTTTCAATGTTCAACGTACTGCAAATTCAAAGATTCCATGAACATAGACAGTTTAGAAATAAAATAAATATGGAGCAAGGAATGGCTACCCTGAGTCTTCAAGTAGGCTACGCCCACGGTTTTGTGCTGCGCTTGAGTGCTTGGGGTTTCTCTTTGCTGGGTAGTAGGCCTGGTTGCCACATCTGGTTTTATCGTAACGCAGGGCTCAACATGGTGGGAACCCATTGGAAATAAACAAACCTCGAAGGGAAGGTACAACAGAAGCTGCATGCGCACTGAATATACACAACTACAGGAGAACTGATCACCAAGGAGACTTTAAAATGGAACTCCTTTCAAGACTCCTCCTTAGAAGGCACATATCGGTATGACGCTCATCAAGAAGCCTGATGAATTCAGAGGTATCGTACATCCCGTATCATCCAGGAATCTTCAGTGCTATAGATTCTTCAAGAGAAGTGCAGAAAAATATGCTCCACTCTGCTGCAAAGACTCATTTGCTTGTAGCTACCATTGCACTCCAAAAAAACTGACTGCTTAAAACAATGAGGCACTTCTGTGTAAAAATTTTCTTGCCATTTCCAAACACTATTTACAAAATTTGTGCTAGGTCCTTGAAGCATTATTTTGGTTAATTAAAAATATTTTTATAGAAAAAAAGACAAGTCCGCCAATAAAGAAAAGGAATGCATTTTCTAATGCAACATAAAACCTCCAGTGGTTCCGGGGTATACTTGGCACAAAACTTGAAGGAAGTCGAACACTGGCATCCCAAACTTGTGAGCCTAACATGGGCGCTGCCTTCCTCAGGCTATACTAACCTTTACTGTTGAGGAATGTGATGGAGAAGAATGTGTATCAACTTTGCGGCGTTTTTGTTCTGAGGAAAGAAAAAAAAAACAACCACGAGCATTATTACAACGCATTTCAAAAAGGATAATCTAACAATATGGTTTTCTGAAGTACCTAAATAATTTATGCTAGAATTCAAGCTTTGCCACTGTGTAAATCTGTTTTGCTTACGCTCGCGAGTTATCAGCATGTCTTGACCCTCCTTACAAAAGTTGGCAGGGAAAGAGACAACTGCTGCTAAATTATGCTCATTTCAAACTTCCATTTTCTGTAAGCCTGTATATGAATTTCAGAGTTGCTATGAGACTCTGAAGAGGTGAACCCAGTGAAAAGCACTGCAGCCCTCCTTTACTTGGTTTGCCTTAAGCAATGCAAGTAAATAACTTAAAGCAGCATCAGAAGATAAGAATTTAAAATATCAACTTTAAGGATTTGTTAACCCTTAATACAAGAAAGGACTGATAAAAGTTTACTGTGTCCTTCTTAAGGATGCAAAAGCCTACACCTTCCATATCCCCTGTTTTCTTTCAGTTCAAAGGTTATGATGAAACTCTGAGCATACTCGAGCTTTTCACATTAATTACTGCAAAACTTGTAAGGTCACAGTTACACAAATAAGTTTTAATAAAAGACCATTAAACTAATAGCAAAAAAATGACAGGCTTTATGAACATGAGCACTCACTGAAGACATGTGAAGCTCACACATTCACAGTTTGCCTTTTGAAGATCTCCTACTTTAGGCACTATTTCAAAGCCAGTGCCGAAATGTTAACTATTATGTAGCAATTCTTTCCCCTCCTCTTCAATAGTTTTTGCTATTCAGTGATTTTCCAGCGACACATTCTATCTTTCTAGACAAGAAGGCAAGTTAAATATGCAAACTTACCCCTTTCAGATTCTGATGTTTCTGATCGGGGAACAGGTGACTTCAAGGACCCAGCTACTGGCACCTTTTCTCCTCCTTTAGCATTTTCCTTGGATTTCATTTCCTTCGCTACATCTCTTTCTCTGGACGGCTCCTTTTCTCTCTCCTTTTCTGCAGTTAACTTTGACTCAATGATGGTAACAACTGTCTTGGATTTCTCTTCTTTTGAAGCTTTTTCTTCCTTCTTGACTTTTTCCTTCTCCTTGTCAGATTTTGGCGTTTTCTCCTTGATCTCTCTTGCTTTCTCATCTTTGTTTGCCCGTTCTTCCTTTGGTTTATCTTTCCCATCCTTCCCAAGTGCCTTCATCTCTGGAGCGGCAGCCGGAGTCTTGTCTTTTTTTTCTTTATCTTTTTCCTTCCCACTTTTTTCTTTTTCATCTTTCTCCTTAATAATTTTGCTGCATCAAAAAAATAAAAAGGTCAATTAACATGCATACAAAACCAGCTTCAGTTTTCTCACAGAAGTTTTACTTCTGGCCGTTTCATAGAACCTCTACACAGAACCTCCACTGTCAGATTTGAGATCTACTGTCTCTAAAACAACAGCTCATTGCTCTTCAAAAATTTAGCTTAATTTAGCTCAAATGCACTGAACAGTGTCAGATCAGTACAGCTATGTATTTTGCAAGAAATAATTTTATTTATTAAACTTTTAGAAAAAAACCACATTTATACAGAATCTGAAAATAAAATATAAAAGGCAGATCAGTTTCAAGTATAATTCCATGGTTTGTAAAGAAAACAGAGAAGGTCAGAGTCATTTTTCTCACCTATTAGAAGCACTGTTTCCATTGCTTGTTGTCACCTTCGGTGCAGCGTTGACAGTTTTATTAATAACTTTCACCACACCCTGAGACTTCTCCTTCAGTTTATCTGTTTAAAAAAAAGAGAATAGTTTTATTTCAAGAAGTTAATATACATCCTACTGGTTAAAAACCCCCAAACAAACAAGTATCTAAGCATATTCGTGTAAGATCATGTGTAGGTAACAGTTAAAACTGGTAATTAAATGTACAATACACTCTTCCAAAACTAACTCAATAAAAAGCACACATGCAATCTATTTAGCATCACATTCTTTTCAGTTTAGTGAGCCAAACTGAGAAAGTAGCCTGTAATATCTGAAGAATTCTACTAAAAATTAAATAAATAATAATCGTAGGTATGTTTACCAGTCTCCTCAGTAGCGCTTTCTTCCAGTCTAACTGTATTTATTGTGAGAGATGTAGGCATCCCAGCACCACCTGGCCCGTTTTGTACTGTTGCAGCTACAGCATTCCTGGCAGGTGGGTCTTTGTGGTGGAATTCATTTTCAGGTATCATGAAAGGCTTCCTACTTTTCAACTGCCCAGAATAGCTGCAATTCGCACAGATTGTTAAATATGCACAAACATAAAGCAAAACATGGGTTGAATTTTAAATGAGGATCTAATCTAACAGTTCATCTGTTATTTATTTCACAGTTTTTCCCAACTGATACGCAGTTTCTTCCCCCTTTATCGATGAGCTCAAAGGAAAGAAAGAAAAAAAACAAACAACAAAAAGACAACCAACCAAAAAAACCCAAACACAACAAAACAACAACCAACCAAAAAAAAATAAAATCGAACAGCCAAACACTAGACACAGAAGCAGCCCTACCTCCACACCCTCTTCCCCACCACACACACACCTCTGTCAAACACACAGAAGCAGCAGTCTACTGACAAAACTTAAAACTTGTAGGCACAATTCAGGGTGCCCCCAAGCATATGTGGAGGACTCTGCATTCACCACAGAAAGATGTAAAACATAACTAAGCATTTTAGTTTAGCACTTAATCATATAAACTTCCAAAATCTAAGTTGTTGTGCATTGACAGCCTTTGGCTTTCTTCATTCTACTCTCCCTCTTACCTACTTGTGGCTATACTATTTATCTAAAGTTAAGCTATGCTCTTGTGAGCGGAAATCTTTACTATTTGAAGTGTTTTACTAGAGTCTTGTAAAGGAAATTAGTGATCATCCAGCACAAAAATGAAAGTTTTCATTCACACTGCCAGCCCTGAGATGCAGGATAGCGAAATCTTCTGTGATAAGGTAAAAATCAAATGTTAGGATTGTAACAGTTCCGAGTCTTTAGAAGCTTTTCATGATCCACTTTTAACCACTTTCTTAAAGTAAGGTGTTGTTACCCCATAGCCAATGCATATAGATCGGGTCTCTTCTCTTTCTCTTCCTGACATATCTTATGTACTCTTCTTTCCAAGGCTTGTCCCAGGTTCAGCACTTTAGGATACCATGGAAGGATTTTGGTCAGCACAATCAGGATATTTCTGATGTGTGTGTATTCACCTGTTTCAAGGCAGTGCACAGAAGCCTAGAACACAAATTAAATCTAATGAAGTTGAGGTTTTTTATTAAAGCTTCCAAACCCTAAGTTGTTTGGCATTTTTAGTTACCTTAGTTAATTTATAGTGCCATTTGTGTACCACATGTCTAAAATTCTCATAATCCAACTGATCAGCTTTATTTCCACCATCAAATCCAGTTGCCCGTAATATAGTTAGGAAGCCTGGATAGTTGCCACATTCCTACATGGGCATAAAAAAAAAAGACAAATTTTTCAGGAAGCACAAAACCAATAAATCTGCAAAAGCTCATATGAACTGAAGCATTTTTTCACTGATTCTCCTAAAGACTAAGACACAATCACACTTTACAAGACATACATGCTTGTGGAGGGTTTTTTTTAAGTTTATTTACATTGAAATCTTAGCTGCAGATGAGAGAAAATATTATCGATAATTTAACCAGCTTTTGCAAGGAATGTTATGAGTTTCAGTATGCTCTCTAAATTATCTTCAAGGCAATCTATGCCAAATCATAAAGAGGTTTTTTTTCCTTTATACCAAATTATTTTTAGTAAAACTACAAGAATCACAGAAACTCAGTTATAAGATTATGCCATCACAAAAACTCAATCACAGTGTTTTTAAATCCAGCTAACGATTTCGCATTTTTATTGGGCCGACTAGCACAAGAGCCCAGTATATATTCTCATCAGCAAACTCATCTTAACTTCACATACCTTCTCATATATGACTCTGTCACTGTGCCATCTAGTCACAGTCTCCAGCATACAGCACAAAAACCTGCCGTACCTACTAGCTTCATTTTCAGTGCAACTTGCGACTGTATATATAATATCAGAGAAAACCTGTGAAGAGCAGTAAGGAAACGTTACAATGGCTTTGCTGAATTACAAAAGGAACAAGAACCAACAGGAATTTTAAGTTTCTCTTATCTAAGCCACTGTTAGGCTGGTCTCTAAATATTTAAAAAATAAATATATATATCTTATAAAATATTTTCAGTTTGTTTTAAAATCACAGAATGTTTTAGGCTGGAAAGGACCTCTAGAGGTCACCTGGTCCAACCTCCCTACGCAAGTAGGGACATCTCTACCTAGGGCAGGTTGCTCAGAGCCCCATCAAGCCTGACCCTAAATGACTCCAGGGATGGGGCCTCCACCACCTCTCTGGACAGCCCATTCCAGTGGTCTTTTCAAGACTTTAATATCCAGCTGCTGGTCCCAGAATCTAAGCACTGCATATAGCTGCTGCTGCCAACAGAATTCTCCATAATTCAAGTGTGTCTTCATTGGTTTGTTTTCAAGTTAGTAATTTATTTGAGCAGGTAGAAGTAAACACATAGCCAAGCTGATGCAAAAGGATTTTCTTCCTGGCCTGCACAGGTTCATCAGCTAGGGCTCACATGGACTGAATATTTGAGTAAGAACGCTCTTTGGGACACATCAAAACAAAAAAGATACCTACTTCAAATGTCTCATCTCAAAGAAAACCAGACAAACTTAACTGAATGCTCATATGAAAACAATCTTTGCCATCACTTTTTTACAGGACAGCCCCATACACATCCTTTTCAAAGCTCATAGTCAAATCTGTTACAACTGTACAGATGATGCACTAACTTAGTGTGACTCCTTATAGCAGTAAGTGCCTGAAGAGTTCTGATACCCTGGAACCAGAGAGTCAACTGGTACTGTTGGGGCTGAATGCATCCTGCAAGATTCTTCCATTTACACTCTACCTGAAAGTCAGGCTGCTACTACTATCAAAAGTACTCCCCATGTCACCATGGGAGTCCCTTTCCATGTCTCCAGCAGTGACACAAATTAGTCCACGATTCGCTAGGGTCAGAAGGGTCCTGATGATGCTGCTTGTAGGGGACAAGTAGAATAAATTTGTTGCTATAGCAGTAGGGTACTCCGAGCTAATATGGGAGGGTCAGATGAGGCCACAGAAATGCAGACCACTGGAAGGTTGCAAAACCTGATGCAACTGCTATGACTGCTAATGACTGCTCCAAAACTCTAGCTGGGAGGCAGGGGAGATACTAGTTTTGCATGCTCGTAATAAGTTATTAAGTACATACACATATAAAGTTCTAGGTACTTACTCTATCATAGCAGAGAAGTGTGGAGAAGTTGGGTGTTTTCTGCTGATGCACCAGTTCTACAAAGTGAGCACAATAAACTGCATCTATTGCTGAAAAAATGCATCGAGGAAATATACATAGCTGCAAGAATTTTGTGATAGTCTCATTTTTGGTAGACTCTTCAAAAAAAAAGAAGTTGAGAGGAAAAAAAAAGGAAAGAAAAGTTAATAAGTAAACATTCAACTGCTCTCCTCCCAAGAAGTTCAGTATCACACATGCATATTCTTGGGTTTGTACATTAGGCCACTTGTGTTCCAGATTTATCTTTAGCACTGCTGAGGAAAATTCAAAATAAGCTTAAGTGCTTGAGGATGGGGAGAGGGTAGGAGGGTGGTTGTAGCAAATATTTCTTAATGGGACAACTCCTTTAGTACACAATAGGGCAAAAAAACAGGCTTAGGAAAAGCTTTTGGTAAAACTTCCCCACCTGCTCCAATTCTGCCCGTTAGCAAAAGAAAAACCATCTATTTCTCTACAATGCTTGGTCTCTCCTTTCTAGATGGGGCTCACTTTCAGCTCTGTTTCCTTAGAAATGGAAGAACATGCTGCCTATGTACAATCCCTTCACAATCATTTTTCCAATCGTCCAAATAATTCCAGGAATTTAAAAACTCTTCAGTAAACCACCAGCCCAATACATAACACATTTTGTGAAGACTGCACTGTATGCTCAACAGTTACCCATTCCATTTGACCAACCGGCGGTTGGTCAATACAACAGCCAAACACATACCCAAAGTGGTCCCATGGTAGCTCTTGCCCAGTTAACAAGGAGACTAAAAACAAGCTGGGAGAGATGTAAAGCACAAAAGGAAGGTAGGAAGAAAATAAACGTATGAATGAAAGCACAGAACTGAAGACTGCAAACAGATGCCATCAGAGGAAGGACAGTCATGATCCTCATGAGGGCAACTGGTGTTTCTGCACTGGGATTCTTGCACAGGCTGCAGAGAACAAGTCGTGAGACTCCCAGGATTTACTTGCTTCGATTCTGTGATGTTCATGCAATAATTTATTTATTTTTTTTTAAGAAAGAACTGTCAGCTTTTACTTAACTGAACATTTTTAGTATCTACCCCTCAAAAGTTATAACAAGAGTTTAACAAAAAAATAAAAACCACAAAACAACACAGCTCCTAGAACAATCGAAGGCTAAGTTTTATTTCAAAACTGTAAAAGTAAAGCAAGTAAGCAGCCAGTCAGAACAGTTAGTTTCTGTCTGCTAAAACTACCAGTCTACTTATTCTGCCAAAAAAATTGGCCTACTCTTAATGATATAACCACTCTATCAAAACTATCTACACAGTAAGCCAGTCTTCAAAAAAGAGAAATCAGTAATTTTTATAAGTAAAAGACATTATCACAGTGGACGTGCTGTTCAGTTTCCTTCTACAGCAGTTACAGATCATTGGAGAAACTGCTGAAAAAGTTCAGTTTCTCTCCAGATGCAATGCTGCGAAATTTCTTGCAGCTGAAGCCTGAGCACTCAAGAGCCATCAATAAGCTATTCCCCATACCCCACAGGTGCCTCTATTATTAAGAGTATATATTTATGCACAGATCCTATCTACACCAATGGTTTTCTACATGCTTTTGGGTGCCTTCTTAAGCAGCCAGCTCTAGACCAAGTGTCAGTCAGGTAGTAATTAATTTTTCAACCAGTAATTTCACACAGGTGATTAGCCGTCCATACCAGTACATTAAATATTTATAGGGAAAAACCTTTCTTGATTTAATTTTCAATGTTTCTTCATTAAATCAGCTGGGTGTATCTCACATGAGTTGGACAATAAAACGCTTTCCCCACTGGATTATGCTAGGTTCCTTGGGACAGACGGACAACTACTTCCAGTTACATATTGAAAGTTCTTCCAGAGAACACTGACCAGAGAAAAACATTTCAGATTAACCACACTAGAAGAGTTCACAATCAACATGAAACATTACAGAGCCTTTGTCAGAGCAAGAAGGTTGTTTTGCCTCCCGCTGTATGAAACACTTGCATGCTGTTTCGTTTTGTGGTGCTGTTAGGCTGGTATAACATTTATCTTGTCTTTGGAACAAGTACCCGAGTACTGGCGTATTGCTCCTAAGCACAAGACTCAATGTAACTTAACTTCAACCGCTCATTCAGTTTCCATGCCTATTTCTTGCAATGCAGCAATCACCCTAACTTGGCAGCATTCTAACTGCAGCAAATAAGTGCAAGCCATCTTGCAATTTTAACTTTCCACTGAGCTGGTCAATCTCCTGCTTATTTCTAAATTAATGCAGTATATAAAAGGTCTTGACATTGCAAGAAACAAACAAAACATTTCCCTTAAAACCAACTACTTGGCATTTGCAGCAAAGACACGTTACAGTCTAATTATAAGTTTATATGTTGAGGTCTTTTAACAAGGTAAAGAAATCAAATTTTAAAATCAATGTGAAGAGTATTAGTGCAAGTTGGACTTTTAGTTCTAGAGACAGCAATAACTAAAACATCCAGAGTGTTTCCCCTGCAAGCACTTACTTGCCAGAAGCCAGTTATCCTTCTCTAGTTTCAGTCTCTGTAGAACCCTCTGCACATGCTCCAACTGCTTCTTCTCCTCTTCAAGGAGCTTGTCCTGAAGAGCTGTGCAACGTTCTTTTTCTTTTTTCTTTTTATTTGGAGGCTGTAAAATGTCAATACAATTAAACGTCAACTCACTCAAAACACTTTGCAAGTATCCTTTAGCATTATCAAGAACTGAATCGCTCTATCTATAGCAAGTGGCAGTGTAATACTCTTTCACTAAATGTTCTGCTCTAGTAATTAACTGATTTTTTGATAACTGGCTGACTAAAGGTAAACCAAAAGTGAACAGCTAAACCACAGATACAAGTGCCTGACTGCTTTCTGAAACACAGATTTTCCAGTGATTTTCACTTAGTGAAGTCACTGGTACTTTTAACATGGGAATTAGAAGGAAGAGTCAGTCCAAATTCTGTGAATGTGACAAATCAGAATGGATGAATCTGGATGACAAAACCTCCCAGACCTTACTGATCTTAGCATAAGATTTCACACACACAAGAACAAAAAGTCTTTCAAGGCTAGAAAGTTCAAACTGGACCATGAAATTGTATAAACTTACCATTTCCTGATTGTCATCTATGGCTTTCATCTGGACTTTAAGTTTGTTGACTTCTCTCTCATAGCTGCTATGTGGGACAGCAAGGTCATACATGGTCAAAGACCAGAATGTAGCATAAAACTGAGGACTGATGTCATCCCAAACCTTGGGAAGGTGCAGAGAAATCACAGCATCGTGAACAGGAGCCATCACCAGCTCACACGAAGTAATGTATTTGTGAACTTTGTGCTGCTGTTTATTTCCCTTCTCAGCTTTTTTTAGTTCATCGTACTTGGACTGTGGGTTTAAAAAAAAAAAAAATTTCTGGTGTTTGTATACAAAGATTATGATTAAACTTTCACAATATAATTTGACTTCTCAAAAAGCTTTCCTTACAACAAACGTTACACCCATGAAATGTCATTTATATATAAAAAACACTGAAGAACAGCAGACAGAACTTTTAATAGTCATCCATACTGGATAGATTGATGTTTCTTCACCAATGCTGCAGTAACACATCATAATACAAGTAAAAACTGCTCTTGATGTTCAACATTTTAGATGCCTTAAATTTATTTCTGACACTTCCTGAGATACCACACCTTTTGGTGGCTGCATCATTTTCTTCCACAGCAAAAATCTACAGAAGCATTTACACATTTGCGGGAAGAGATGGAGAGAACTCCTACTGATCACGCAAATCATCAGAAGAGACAGTCATCTCATTAGCTACAACTTCTGTCAGTTGTGTGAAAACTGACACATGGGCCGTATTTTCTATCACAATAAAGGAGAACTTGTTCCAGCCCACAGCTTCTCTTTCTACCTTTATTCAAAAAGCTTCTGCACCTTTCATTTCTCAAGCTTAAACTTTAGCAGGAAGTAAACACACAGTGATACCAGGACTAACAGCAGGCAAACAGGAGAGTTCTACTCACTGAAATATGATGTGCATACATAGGTCTTGAGAGGAAAAATGCAGCATCGTGAGGTGTGTGAAACTCATTACAGAGAACATCAATAGAAGGCACTCGCTTAATGTAGTCCTCTGTGCTTAGGTTGGATGCTAAAAACCCACCAAACTGTACCAGGGTGTCATGGCACTACATGTGAAAGAAAAAAAAGTTAGCAAAGTTACTATTTTATTTAAAAGTGAAGTTCTAAAAGAAAGCTTTCAAGCTCTCCCTTCAATTTTTCTTTTTTTTAAGTTAACAACAGATAGCGAGGTAAGAATTCTGTCATGAGGGAAGAGATGCTAAATTCCTAAATTTTCCATGCTGTACTTCCATCACTCAATGCTGGCTCAATTCTATCTGCACCTAAAAAACCAATCTACAACCAAACAAAACCACCCTACAAAAGCCAGCAGAACTGTAAGAGCCTTCTGTTCTACCAGAATGAAATGAAACTAGTTTGTACTGCCTAAGGCAGCAAAAGAATTCAGGCAGCTGCTTTAGGAAACAAGAAAGTTGCTTCAACCACAATGTAAGTTTGGAAAAACATAATAGGCAACTTAAAAAAAAAAAAAAAATTACCTTTTTTTGACCAAGGATGTTTTAACCTTTCTCTCAGAAGACACTTGACAGTTTCATTATATATATTAATATATATATTTAATACACCCATATAGCGTAATAATGAGATCACTGCAACTAACTTTGCAAATTCTTATATATTTGCTGAATTCTTATCTCCTGTGCTGATAAACTAGAAGTTACTAAAGAAAATAAAGGGTTCTTATAAATGCAATTGTTTTTACTTGCCTGATCATAAAGTTTTCCCACCAGCTTCAGATGTTTTTCCCCTCCCTCTTGAAAGATCACACCATTTCTCTGTTGAGCCATAAGCAGGCACAGTGGAAGGGCAAGATCGTGGTCCAATAATGCATCTTTCAACCTCTGAGAGGATTTTTTTGTGTTCCTGATTTGGCCAAAGTATCCACCCTGTGTAATACAGAAGAAGTTACCCAAGTTGAGAAATAGTGCATCAAAAAACAGATACCACATGTGCTCCGGGCTGCAGAAATACTGATGAATTAACATCAACAGTTTCCTGTCCATCAATAAAACTCTTTGGATCCTGTACTGCAACCTGTGCATGTAAGAATCAGAAACTAAATAGTCTTGCATGCAATTAGTCTTTTACTCAGTAAACAGCATGACATTTCAGCTCAGGCATCATGACACTGCCTTTTAGACCTCAGTTTTCTGTGATCTGCTCAAAGTTGCTTCTCTGTTCAATACAGGAATTTCAGGTTTTAGTTCTGATTATAGCTATGCAAATCCCCAGAGGGTTGAGCCTAGGTCAGACTCACCTCAGTCTTTGATGCCACAGCTGTTACAATTTTAGCTGTTAAAATGGTTTATTCTGCTCTCACCAGGGAGCTGCGACCCCCAGAGCTGGGCTAAACCAGAAGGACAGCACAATGTACAAGCTCACTGGCTGCTGTAATTCATAGGCCTGACACATACCAACGGATAACGAAGGCTGCTTTAGTTAATATGAGATGGTGTGGAGCACAACAATTAAAGCTCCTGGACACATTGTCTTGGCTGCCTGTCTTTGAGGCTTGCAAGCTGAAAGGGGTTGGAAGTTCTCTCACCTTTCTCAGCTACACTGTCGGAGTTCACAAATCAGAGCCTTCAGAACCGCCCTTAACAAGCAATAGCTATTATTAATTAAATGTACCAAAAACACACCTCAGCTTTCAGTTGTTCTCCACCAGTCATGGCTTCCAATTGTTCCATTGTCATTTCTTCTGTAATTTCTATCCCTGCCATTTTCTGTACTACCTCTTTTAAAATAAGCAAATCAAAGCTGCACAGAAAACAGAGAAGTGGAGTTAAAAAAAAAGCAGCATTTGTTTAAGAAACAGAAGCTATGACATTCAATACACAATATAAAGAAACGCTATGATGCACATTAAAACAAGTAACTTTTTAATTCTGTTTTGAAGAATAAACCAGTATGCTGAGCACACAAGGATTTCTTTATGCAAGTAAAACGTTCGTACATAAAAGCAATGCAGGCATTCAACAGCTGGGTTTCAGAACCCCTTCTGGACAATTTCACTGTTTTTGAAAACAATGAGAGTGGTGCTATTAACTTTTATTTACTGACAATCAAAGTTATTTCATGAACATGAAACACTTTCAATTTTATTAAAAATGTCTGTAATTCTACATGGCCTTAGAAATTTACTGGCAAAATCAGTCTGGAGAGATTATTTGGAACATGGAAATCGTATATATTCTGTGTGTTAAGTAAAAATGAAACACTTCAATAGTCGTCCCATCTAGAGACAAAGTTTTACTTCCTGCTCTAAATTCTTTAAGGGCAATGACTTTTCCTCAACAGAAGTACAGCAAATTGTATCATGGTCATTCAAGTCAGCAATACTTTCCAGTAACTCCAGAAACTGGTTTGACTTATCAGAAGTGTTGACCAATGCTCTCCAAAACAAAGTTTTATGTTTATGTAATTTACATTGTTTCTATTTGCATTTGTTTTTCCAACCAGAAGGATGTTTTCTGTCTAGGAACTATGCAACCCATCAGCATATAGTCCAACTCAAATACTGGAATACTCCAGTCCCATCAACTCCTCATAGTGGTAAATCCATTTTATTTCTATGATCCAAAAGACTAAAGTGAGTATTAAAAAGAATCTGTTTGGGATTGTTTGTTTTGGGGGTTTTTTTTTTGCTTTGTTTGGTTTTGGCTTTCTTTTGTTTCCAAAATATTTAAAGTCTTAATACTTAATTCTGGGGAAAGACAAGAAACATTACTTACCCTTCCTATGTAGCTCAGTGTGATTGTACCATCATCAGAAAACAAAATAATTGGGGGCAGGGGAGCACATGAGACTGTCTATATTGCAGGGAAGGGAAAAAACTAGATTTCTCAACATAAATACCCTAAAATAACATGCTGCATTACCTCCCCTGGTAAGCTGTCTTTCAGTAAGCATATGGGGATTTGTAATTAAAAAAAACCCTTGATACTCACCTATGTGGTAAAAATAACACATTGGAATTAAATAAATAAATGAAACAATACAACTAAGTGATGATGATGGAAGAACAAAAGGGAATGGAAGATTCAAATTGGAAGCCTTGTTTATAATGGGAGTTATGATTAACACTGACATATCAAGACGCAATTCAACTGCCATTAAATAAATTGGACAAAGTAATTAAATATTAAAATTTTAAAAGACATCCCTGAAGAGAAAACATTGAGAAGAAAACCTGAAAATGTAACAGTCACATTGGTTTCTATCACAGATACTTTTTTTTTAATAATATACAATAATTTCTATTATAATATTACAGACCAGCAGGATTTATTCCCTGTCTGCTAAAGTGTGAAAACAAAACAAAACACAGTATTAAAGTTACATATGAAAAATCTGTACTTCAAAAATATTATCTCTCAGCTATAAAATTAGAGGAAAAATAATCTGCTAATGATGATATTATTCTATTTCAATTTCTTAACCTTCCTTGTATTATGCCTGGAGTTTTACCACTACTAGAGTAGCTACTACATCAAGCACCCATGTATCAGCAAACATCCAAATAACTCATTAGAAAAACTGAGTTTATAACAATCAGTTGAGCAAGACTTGCCTTTTCCCAGCTTTCAGCTGGTTGGCCACATATTGAAGTAGACCAGCAAGTTCAATTGGGTATTTCCGGAAAACTGCTCCACAAAAGCTAGCCAGACCTAGAGGAAGGAGAAACAGTTGTGACTGCACCACAGGAGATACTGCTCATTAAATAAGCATTAACAAAGTACATGTGGAATGTAAGCAATGTATGTATTTTTGTAATAGAAAGAAGAAAAAAAAAATTTTTTTTCCTACTAAGTGCTTGCCAGCTCTCTTGTTTTGCTTTAAGAATTAGCTGGTAGTGAAATATTGGTCATAAAGATCAATAGCATGGCAGATGACAGGGAAAGAGAAGTATTTTAAACATTACTGTAATAAATAAAACAAGAATACTAACTCTGCAGCCAGCTCGAGATTGTGGTGTCATCATGCTTCATTCTCTCCTTCTCAGGGTTTGCCAGAGCTTCAATGATACAGTCTTTAGTGACGTTAAAGAGAATATTTTTTCTCAATTTGTAAAAACAAAAAAGTTACATAAATCTGTTTTTCCAGCACCACAAGTTGTAATATATGAAGATGATATGCAAATATAGCAAGCATGACATAGGGAATCATTGTTCCAGTATCTAAATATATATACTTTATGAAAGAAATGTTAACTTAAAAAACAGTATTTACCTCACTATTTCCAGGATCACTATGCCTTCAAGAACTAAGTAGTAAAAAACCCTTAAAAATAAAGTATCATTTTCATTGTGTGAAAGAATTAATAGAGGAGGTTCTGCCACCCTCTAAGAGTGTAAAGGTATTTGGAAACCACTAAAATTTCCAGAAAAAAAAATAGCAAGAATACCTAATAATTACTCAGAGGCAAGAGATTCTGCAACTTTATCCTTAAGTAGACATACTGGGTTACAGAAAAGGATACATGCCAAGACATCGTAGTTCAGTGAAGTGAGGTATTTCAGTGAATCAACCACTGGAGTTATTAAATTATCGTATTTTTGTATTTGTGATAAAATCTGAAAGTTACAAAAGAAATTCAGCTCTACAGGAACAGTATTTCTTATTTTTCACATAATAAATCAGCACTGTTTAACAATGATTGTCTTCAAAACCCACAAAAAACATGCTTTGAAATGTATTTTTCAGAAGGTCCTAAACCAATTTCAAAGTAACATGTAATCCCATTAATTTATCTATCACTGTGGACACATCAGTGAAACATGTCTCTAACCTGGAAAAACAATTCTTTTTTCTTTTTTTTTCCAATTATCAGAAAATAAATCAAGAAAACATTTAACTTCTTTTCCTAATATTTATTATGAATAGTAAATCTCAGCAGTAAGAGTTTCTGTTGATACTTATAGAAGTCTATATAAAGTCTAAGTTATAAAAGAATACAAGCAAGCTAGATTAATCAAATTTTAGATTGACATGTGCATGCATCTGTACTGCAGTATTAATTTCTTCAAGTAAAATGTAAAACCTAGTAGATCAATAATCACAAATCACATCAACATATTTTACCAAATAATTTTTACAAATCCTCCCCAGCTTCACAGGTGTATTTCGGGTGTCAAAGCTTTAAGTTTCCTTCTAAATGACACTGATGTATCTTCACCACATACATATACAACTGCCCAGAGCAGCCTAACTTGAATTTGCATTCTGCATAACCTGATATCTCAAGTTAAATACTTTACTCCTATAAATAAGCAGATGTAATTTTGCATGCAGTTGTAGTTATTCAAAAGATAGTCATATTTAATATCTCAGACTTGTAGACTACTAGCAAATTACCCTATTTTAAAATTTGCATCAAAAAGTAAAAGAATAATGAAATTAGAACTAACACTGGTCCCTTCCTGTACTTTGATATCTACTGTTAGAATGAAATAGCATTCAAGTACATGTCGATACATACGTAGTCAAATAAAATTGTAGGATTGCTGTGGCTGAGCTTCCCAATTTGTCTTCCAGAGGGTTTCACATTTTCCTTAGTTAAACGCCTGTAAAAGAGAACATATTTATTGCAACAGACAAGCTAAAAGAATACTAAACCAGGAGGTTTTGAAACACCTTTATTAGCCACAAAGATTAAATTCCCATTAGCAGATGCATTTTTAAGCAATCTAAGCATAGAAATGTTGCTCCTCTGGGAATCTGAAATTTATAATCCTGTAACATGAATAGAATACAAACAAACCAGTTGTGCCTATGATAATGCAGACTACAGTCTAGCTTAACCTTCGAGCACTCTGCACTTGGAAGTTGTCAGCAGGACCTATGCTGAATATAAAACCAGCATGTGATGCTGTTAATATCCCTTGCAAATTTAACTTAGCCACAGAGAAGTCATTTTGCACTTGCTGCATTTTGTTCACTGAAAAGCAATACCATTTTGATGGCGTTACACTTCCACAGCACTCCCTATGGAAGACATGAGCTTAACATGAAACCTGAGGTCAACGGAAGTAAATTGTACATACAGCAATCTCAACAACTGCCAGCACTGTGGCTCATCTGCACAACTGAAATCAACTGCATGAGAGAAGGGATATGAAGTTTTAAGGTCTATGCCAGCTGGATAGCAAGTCCAAAGAAAATCAAAATCACCTTTCCTAGTTTTCACAGCTCAAAGTCCAAAGTATTTCATCTAGTAACAATCAGTCTGTCTTGCCTATGTAGAAAGGTTATAGTTATCTACATTATAAAACCATAGCATTTGCTTTTGGAAACAACAAATGCAGAACTCAAATCCCTGAAAATGTCAGACACATTAAATTGGAGGTAAATCCAAAATTGTTGTGAGCCTGCTTGAAGATGAGAATGTCTTGTTCTGTTCAACTTAGTGACCTACTTGTCAAACCTAAAGAAACTGTGGCAAGATTTTTGAGACCCTTCAGTTTAAAAAGTCTCCACACACAGAGAAAACAGGCTGCACTCTGACATTTCTGTAAGCAATTTATCAAACAACAGCATACCCATGGAAGAGGTTTTTAATAACTGAATGGGGCTTTTTTCACAGATTAAATACTCTTGTTGGTGACAAGTTTGTCTGTATTTTTGCTTACTTGACTATTTTTAATAACAATAAATTAAATATTTCCTGGAAAAGGATTATCAGTGAAATTACCAAGTCATTAGAAAGGGAATGTATTTGTTAAGGTTTTTTTCTTCAGCTGGTGATGTGCAATACATTGTATCACAGTTGATAATTATTTATGGAATCACACAACTTACTTCATGATATACTTGGCTCGGTCTATGGTTTGAGCTTTAACTTTCACTAGAAGTGGGTGGCTATTGTATGTTTCATTCTTCCACTGTCCGTAAAGACGGTACCTTGAAAAATTATAAAGGAAAAATATTTTTAGTACTGACAAATCACGAGACCACTTGCAAAGAATGGAAACAAATTATTCTACTCACCGGTACTGGTATGGAAAAGTTTTGAACATCCCCCATAACTCTTCAGACATGCAGGCATTGCAGTCCATCAGAGAGAGAGATGGAAGTAAAACCTGATCGGTAATACTCAACAAGCAGCTAAAGAGTATCTCCTGAGATAAAGGAAAAAAACCTCAAGGTAACTATCAAGTACATTAGAAGAGATGCTATGCAGGATATACATGAATTGCACATCTTGGTAAACACAAAACATACAGGTCTGCCACAAGATTAAGACTTCCTAAACAAAATGACCTAAAAAGGACTTCTTTTAAAAGATTTGTGATGAGAGAGATTTTTTTAGCTAATTTATGACCATATATACTGTCAGTATTTTATTGGCCTTACATCTTCTATAAGATACTTCAGAAGTTTTCAAATTGTACTCAATTTCAAAGCAGATAAATCATTTAAAAATTAATATACCGTGGACCTGCACAAAGTGCAACAGGAGAAAACACATTGAAAGCAGCTGCTAATACCTATTAAAGGTATTTGATGCCATTGCTTCCATTTGAAAAATTCCTCACTAAAACCTGAAGCCATTATACACGTTCCCAAGGCACAGCACCAATTTCAATAGTTTCAGTATCTTAACCTTCCCCTTTCTTAAACATTTCTCTTTCTTACTGCACTACATTAGAATAACCATAGGAGAAAAAAAGAAAATTAAACTAAACCAGAAGAGACCCATTTTCTCTGTAACGATTCAAGTCAGGAAATCACGACAAGCGAGAATCAGGAGTAATAACAAAAGTAATAATGAAAACTGTGCCACCTTCATATTGAAAACTTGCTTGTTGACTTAAACACCCAATTTGTTTTTATAAGGTAAATCTCAACTGGAAACATGGGTTTCACTGTGACCAATCTTAACAATTCAATAAATTAAGAAATTTACAAAGAAATAAATTAGCCATTTTAAAAAAAAATTGCTGGTGTACTATTAAACACCTCCCCTACTTATAATTCCTCTTTTTCTTCTTGCTTTTCCCTAGTAAATTCTTTAAGATACACTGTGCCACCATGTAAAGTGTAGTTACAGAATAAATAGCTGGAGGTACTCCAGCTGAATCTCAGCAAATAAGAAGCAGAATGCACTCAATTAAAAAGAACAAGATTAGGTTTGAGGAATGCAAGAGATTAAAAAAAAAATGACAGGAATATAAACAACTCTGTGACTGACTCAAACTTACATATAAAAAGACAAATCTACATTTCTTAAAGCCTAAAACTCTACAGAAGAACTGTACAATTGTTAACCATTTGGTCTCAATCAATCCCACATAAAAACTTTCAAAATAAACTCACCAGTTTCTCTTTATCTTCCTGTTTGCTTCCATCAGACTGAAACTGTAACAGAGACAATTGAGTTAACTGTAGTATAATTAATGTAACAGTGCCAGGTTCAGAACAAGGCTCCCTCAGCAAAAGCACAAACCTGAAATGCCACATGCCTAGTAAGTGTTTAATTTTTCAGGTCTGTCAGCATTAGAATATTTTTTAACAGAAATTCAAATGCATTGCTTACATACACAGGAGCTTTGTACACTTGTTCAAGAAGAGGTAATAACTAATATAACTTAGGAAACTTACTATTATATATGAATTACTTCATATTCTCATTAGAGAGAGGAAAAGAAACGGCCTAAGCATTCACTTCTACCTTAAAAAAAAGCAACCAGGACTCTTAATCCAATTATCAGCAGCCATAGATTATTTCCCCCACCTTCATCTTACAATAATAGCATCTTAAGATTTTTAACTTCATTTTATTTTTTCTCTCTTCTTGCTCCACTCACCAGGAAAAGCATATTAAGCTCTCACACCACTAAGAGCACGAGTATTTTAAAGGTACACTTGAGCATGAAAGCTGCAGTGCATGGTTAGTAGTCTAACTTTTAAACTACAGTACAGGTTAACTTAGTCAAATCACCTCAGTTATTTCTATTGGGTGTTAAATGTAGTTTTGTAACTAGAACATGCTGATGGCAAGAGTGCATTAAAATAACTTTCCCTATGTTACCTTAACCACTTTGTCACTGACGAATTTCTTCATTGTTCCAACCTAGAGCAAATAGCTAAAATGTTGCTCATTCTTGTCAGAAACACATTAAACTATTATATTATTTACAGTAAAACTGCACAAGATATTCCTGTAACCACGTAATCTCCAATCTACTGGAAATATCCACAAAGAAACAAGGGCTTTCTCACAAACCTTCAGTACCTGAACTTAATTACAAAGTAGCCCTCATAGTCTGCTGACAGCAAGAAAATGAATTACTGTTTTGGAATGATAATTTCCAACTTAACTGCCTAGTCAGTGCACCACAGTGTATCACTCAAAAATCAATCTTCTCACAGGCCAGCAAGAAATAAACATGCTACAAAGCAAGAGTATTAACCATGGGGAAAACTTATTCTGGATGAGAAACTGTTGAGAAATTACACCTCCTACAAAGACAGGGAAGAAAGGGAATATGGAAAGACTACCAGGAATCCAAACTTAGTGTAGCTTCTCTCACCCTGTCACTGCATCTTGGAATGTGATGAGAGCAAACTCTCTTGCCAAAGTCTCTTAAGTTAGACAAAGAGATCTTCAATCCCCAAAATTATCTGTGTTCTTAGCTCTGTATCAATTACAGCTTCCCCTCAGATGGTACATAAATTTTGAACATTACAATGTTTGTTGTAGTTGAAAGAAAAGATACAAGTTGTAAAACTGAAAATATCCCCTCCAGTACCATTTAGATAACCAAACTCTAACTTTCAGTCGTAAAATAGTGATTTCCAAGTTTGAGAAGTGGCATTTGTTTCTGATAATAATATTTTTTTAAAGTTAAAAAATTCTCTAAGCTGCTATTTTCAAGTATTTTTAAACCCCTCTATTGTTGACTTGAAAATAAAACAAGAACTGCTAGTCAAATAGCAAATTGTCTGAAAAGCAGCAAAACTCAGTCTGAGCTACTGAGTACATTCCAATGGAGTTCAAAACAGAAATTCAACTTGCAGCCTTTTAAAACCTGGCATATTACCAATCTTTCAATATATATGCATTAAAAATATGGTCAAAAAATAACAGCAAAGCTCAAGAGGACATTTTATTTCTGAAGTTGGTGACTTAAGGCTTTATGGAGTATTATAGGATGAGCTCAATGTGGTGACCTTAATGGCATCCAGAGGTCTGTCACTAAACAAGTTCAGAAATTGCAGCATTTTAACTGGCAAACTGGGGGAAACCCTGTTAGTTAAAAAGGTGCAACATCCCCCACTTCCCACATAGCCTAACACATGAAATAGAAAGTACTATTTGAAGCACTGGAGGTGTATTAAGTTATTGTTCCCTACTGTCTACAATGTCACTCTAATGATGTAAAACTTCTATACAATTACTACCACATGTCTACCTCTAAAAACAAAAAAATCCATACACAGATAATGTTTTAAAAGAGGACAGACCATAATGAGAAATTAATTATTGATAACTATTGCTGGTTAGAAACCTAAAGTACCTTAAGCTGTTCACAGAAATGGCTTTTATGTTTACTGATGATAAAAATAATCAAGAATTAAAATAAGATTCTCCAAATTTGTCCTTACTCAAAGAAAAGAATTTTGGTTTCTGTATTTCAATATATACACAATTACTAAGTCTTGAGCATTTTTCTGACAGCAGAGGAATAGGTATTTTTCAAGTTCTGACAAGCTACTCTGTATACCAACCTCTTTCATAAATGCTTTTCCAAGGCGTACCACTTTCGCAAATAAAATGGGATCGTGTGACAGATGAGGACCAAGGTAACAAAGCATGTTGAACACTTCCTTTCTCAAGTCCTCAAAGCTGTCAGCTTGTTTTGGTGCTCTCTTGTTTGGCAAAGGTGCAATTGGTGACCCTTTAGCTCCTTTAGGAACACCAACTCTGAAAAATAAGATGCACAGCATTTCAGGTGAAATAGAAGAGAAAGTTTTAGGAGTATATCAGTAAAGTCAGGTTTGTGAGTGAATTCATGCTGGTAAATAAGTAGTCATTTTTCCCCTATGTAGCAACAGAATTCTACTGCTCCGCTTACCTGCGGTACAGAGGTTCAATTGTCACATGTACAAGCTGGCAAAGAGCAACTGCAATAGACTTGTGTGAAGTGGCATAAAACGGAGGCATCTGATCCATAATACTTTGTGCATGCTGCCAATCACCAATTTTTAACAGAGCTTCCAATAAGCCAAGCTTTTGATTATCAGGAGGCTGCAAGATAACAAACAATTCATGAGAAAGTATGTTCATAATGTCTTGAAAACAGTTGTCTTCAATATTTCTCCTTAAACTGTATGCAGCTGTAATCCAGGTCTAGGCAAAAAAAAAACCCCAAATAAAAGCCTCGTATTTCAACTATGTAATGATAAAATATATGTAATAAAATTCAACTAGACTTTTAGAAAATAAGCAAACTTCAAAAGCAGCAATAAACCAATCCACACAGGATCTAGCATATGGATCAAAGAAAATAAAAGTTAAGAACAAAGTGTATAAAGAGAGCCTAGTTTTAACTGCAAGTCTACAGAAAGCGTTCCAAATATCCCATTTTGCAATATAAGTGTAAGAGGAAATAGTTTACAATTAAGATCATGCCTTGAAGTACTTTTGAAATATTGATATATTTTATTGTAATAAATTGGTTTTCACAGGCCCCCAAAGTAAAAGGCTATTAGTAAATGACTAACAGTAAGGAATAGCAACTACAACCTAGCTGCATATAACTACAAGCCTAAGATGACATTTACACCAAGGGGGGGGGGGATCACAAATCTAAGAGAAAATGTTTAAGCATTTTAAGGAAAAAAAATGTAGTTTTATATTAATCATGGAAACACAGGAGACAGACAAGAACAAAAATGAATGACAAAGCAGATGCTTCTGTGGTTCTGTAGTTTGCATTGGATTTCTACCATCTTCTAATCTACATTCACATTGAACTTAAGCAGTTTATGATATTTCAGCCTTTCCTTCGGAAAAATATCTGCACATCTAAACAAGATGAGCCTTTGAAAGATTAAAACCATACATGTCCAATTAGAAATGCATGCACTAATGTTATTTTACCATATGGCTACTTCAGGTTCCTTTGGTGCCAAGGATTGTCCTTATAAGTCAATATATACTATGTTAAATTTCAGAAAAAATATAAAATGAAAAAGTTGAAATTCATGTTCAGTACTTGATAAATTAAAAGTCATATTATTATCAAAAAACAATCAAACAAAAAAAAACCCACACCAACCAAGCCACAGTTATTTTAACTGACGTGTCCATACCAGTTAAGATTTGATACCAAATTCCAAATTTTTGGTGGTTTTGCTTTGTTTGGTGATTATTAACTACATTAGAATCCATGGGTTTATTCACAGGTCTCTAGGCTTTATGTTTATGTGTGAGTATGATACTGCACTCCCAAAGCAGTCACTGCTCACACACCCCCATGCTGCTGCACTGGCTCTCTCTTTAGGTAAGTGAGCTCTTCCGAAACACACTCCAAAAGTGAAAGCATGCATGGCACAAAAGTGTCAGTCTGCTGTCAAATGTAGTGATGCTGCTGAGTTCTGTGACCTCTCAAGTATCTCTCTATTATTTGGTTCTGTCAAATGCAGCTTAGAAGATAAAAGCAAATAATGCACTTGCCAGTACTTCATTATACATCTTAAAGGCATGAGATAGTAATAAATTTTAACCACACAGAATAAGCACTTTGTGGATTTAAAAGGTAAGTCAGTAATCATTAAACACTGTTGTCCTTATCCAGGCATTTATTACATGGTACTGTATCAAAAATTGTATGTTAAAAATGCATACTCAATACAAAGTACTCAAATTTAGACTGTCAACAGCTTTCACATGTAGATACTCCACTAATTGCTAGGAACTGCACAGCTAAGCACATAAATACTAAGGCAGAAACAAGCTTCACAAGAAAGAGCACACATTGCTTAAGTGTGCAATCGCAGAAGCAGTTTTTAAGTACAGCTCTCCAATTTCCCCATCACACAGGCTCAGACTTTGTTATTTGTCTTTGTAATCCCTCAGAAAAATGCTGCAGTTTCTGCAACAGCTTAAAATTCCCTAGTTCTTAAGTATAAAGCTTAGCTATAAAAAAAATTTTTTTAAAATCTTAATTCTCCGAACATTACTTGAAATTTATATGCTCCCCATGTCCCCATAAGAGTTCAGTTTTCCATCAGAACGTGGTGAAATGCACGGTTCAGAGAATGCTAGGCAGCCTCATCTGACTGCAGAGGGTGAGCCAAAGCAATGTGGTATAATCAAAAGGGATGTTGAACTAACGAGTAGGAAGGAGGTCAGAAACTTAAAGCAGCAGATGTGGCTGTAGTTGAGAGCCAGAAAGCAGTGACTACATCAGCTGCCTGAGGGAAGAAAATTAAATTAGATTTTTCAAGCTAGGCAGGAAAAATGGAAGGAGGGTCAGAGATGTGCAGAATCAAGGTAGGGTAGAACAAATAAGAGACAAAACAGATTGATACAATGAATCTAGAATTAAAGAAAACTTAAGAACAGACGCTTCTAAGACCCCTCCCACCTCTCCAGTGCTACACAAAAGGCAAATATCAAGCTTTTATTTGAATTCCTTTTTGGTTTAAATAAGATGTTTGAGCAGTTCTTAGACACTCAAATTAAGATCACAACAGAAAGGCTGCTGAGAGATTACACAATTTAAGTAAAGCTTGAACATACTGAAACAGATTAGACCTAGGATAACAAGAACAGTATGTGAAACAGTAGCACCTTGAAGAAAGAGTATCTATTACACATACAAGGATACAGATCCAATGGAAAGCACAGCAGCCAGTTACAATTAAAAATGTCAATTAAAACCTTTTTCTACAATGCAGGATAATTCTACCAGCATTCCTAACTCTGTCAATCCTTTATGTTCCAATTCTCCATCAAGAGAAATAAGGAAAGAACTCTTACTAATTTATTTTTAAGAAATCAACTAGGATTGTATTATCACAGGTCCTAAAAAACACAAGTTATTAAAGTCTATGAAGTATACAAATGTTGGTAGATACTTAGTGGAGTTCATACAACAAAAGGGAGTCAAGAAATTAGCTATGAACCATGAACACTAAACCTAGAAAAATCCAGAATGAGCCCCAAACCACCCATTTTTGCACATTCAATATAACAGAAGCACAATCGACACAAGCCTTCTGAGAACTACATAACTGTCTATGTCTCAAATAAATATGAAAATGTTTTTGTAACAATTATTATATTTAATTTTAAATAAATTTCTTGGATAGGAAACTGTTCACATACACACCTTTTCAGTTTTCTCCTCCTCTTTTTCTTTCTCCTTCTCCTTTTCCTCAGTTTTTTCAGAAGACAAGACGACCATTGTAAGTTTTCTGACAATTTGTTTTGCTTCCACTATCTCTCGCTTGTGTTCCTCAATGATGGTATTATCCCCTGGTAGAAGCTAAAGGGGAAAAAAAACACAAAACAAACAGAACATTATATCTGAAAATGCAAGTGACCTGATGCTACTTTCAATTACCTGAGCCCAAAGCAGAAGCTTGTGCTTGTTACTAATCAGGTAAGTGTACTCCCTAGTAGATTTTTTTCCTTGCTACCATGATCCCAACAAGGAAGCACATTAGTAATGCAAGTTAAACACGTGTAACACCTGCTTCTTAAAAACCACCTTACATGAAGGGATATCTAATATGATAAAACCTCAGTGGTCCTGCAGCTGAGAAAGATCAGGGTGAAGAAGATAACCCTATGCTTGAAAATGTAATGGTCAAGAAGTAGGACCGAAGAAAAGCTCTTTTTCTGACAAAGCCAAACTTCATTTTAATTCCCAAAACCATGCTCAAAATCTAACTGCAAATAAATAATCAAAACTCACTGTAGAGTCATGACCTCTTGGATACCATAATATTTTATTTTTTTAACAAGGGAAGATTTTTACTGTTTTTTTCTTCTCCCAGCTGCCAGTAGGACGAAGACTAAGCAACACCTTCCTCAGAAAAAAGATAGAATTCCTTGATGTCAGAAATTTGGGGATAAGAGTCCCACTTAAGAAGGTAAAAGGTTTAAAGAGCTATACTTTCCTCATTTGAAAACACAGGTAATCTATTAAGATTCACCAAGAAATGCCTAATGTGAAATGTCAAGGTGTAAATGATACCATCAGGATACAATACATATGTGCGTACATATATACACACAAAGAGAAAACAGTTCTTACAGGCTTGGAAGGGGAAGGGAGGGTGAGTTCAGGGAAAACATTCTCTATATGAACAATAATTCTGACAGTTGCTATTTTATAGGAGCTGCATAATATGTATCACTTAAGACTCAACACCTACACACTCTTTTCTTGAAACTCCCATAGCGAGTTAAACTAAGCCTGAACTGAAAAGAGGAAAAAAAATGCCATCCCAAGCAGGCAAACACAGACAGAGAGACTGGCAGAGAGATTCTGAAATGAAAGTAGATTAAAAATGAGACTGATAATCAACATGACAAAGGTTAACAGTAAAAATGAATGCAGGAACCATTCTAGCTGTGAGACCGTCAGAAAACATGCCCATACCTGTACAGGTCTGAGCTGATATTGCACAGGCCACTGTAATTTCAAGCATGAGGATTTGTTTTGTAAGCTTACAAACACTACTTAAACTAGCATTATTAGCACGCATTCCTCCCACCACACTGATTATTTGAGATGTGCTCTCCTACTCTTGCTCCACCTGACACATTTGTAGTCAAAACACTCCTATGAAGCCAGAGCTAGTTATTGACAAGTCAGATTGTGACTAAGGCTATTAACTGTCACACAAATTAATGGCAGGACTACATTCCAAAATTTCCACAGCTGTAACTAGAGTGCATTTTCTTGAATTCAGTGGACAAGTTAAGAGACTTAAAATATCTGTGGATATTCTGAAATTAAAAATTTGTGTGATAATTGTAGCATTCTGTTTACCATCAGCCAAACTGGTACACTGGTTGGTTGGTAAGACTGTCAGACTGGAAAGGATAAGTCTTTCTGACTAAATCTGAACATGTTACTTCATTTTCCTCTTCCAACCTAACAAATGGTCAGAATGAGACACCTATTCAGGAATATTTTAACTTGAACTGAATTATCTTGTAAAGCAAGAGAATCAAAGGGTCTAGTTCTTCAGGAAAGTTACTCAGCCATTTAAAGCATACTCAGCTATTTGCCTTCTACTTCCTATTCTACACAGATAATTCAAAAAAGTGCATCAGCATTCATATTTCAATGTGTATGTATATGGCAGTATTAGAAAGTGCTGGAAAATTTTAAAAGACATTAAACATATAAATACACAGGTATTATACAGTATATCCTGTATCTGAAGCTTTAGGAATAAAAATATCCAACTTTCTGGCTTTTAAGTTTCTTAGTCTTGACTTCTGACAGAGTAGCACTGGCACTTACATGAACATAAAGGTCTTCCAGATCTATGAGATTATGTTGTAAAAGGACAGCAGCGACTCTGTACAAGGAGGAAGGTGTCTCGCCACTTGGATCCTAGGAAGACAAGATTGCACATTTAGGAAAAAAGCAGACAGACCACTGCAGGTCATGAAACAGAGAAGAAACTACTCAACATTCAGATGAAAGATATTAACCCACTGTTCTACTTGTCATCATGTTATTAACTGCTGTTACTCCAAAGCCACTAGACCTAAC
>JANHFX010003364.1:0-16595 GCA_027560015.1 Chloroceryle amazona | reverse complement strand
GATGAAAGATATTAACCCACTGTTCTACTTGTCATCATGTTATTAACTGCTGTTACTCCAAAGCCACTAGACCTAACAATCAGAATTTTCACAAACAAAACCATTTGATTACCTTCCCACCTTATGTGCCTGTATGTTAGTGTCCTAACATCTAAACCACATGTAAGGACACTTCTAAAAAACCACTGAATATTTTATCAAATATTAACCATGGCTCCCTTACAAACATGCTCTTCACTCCTGGGGACAAAGCTTTTGTTTAGAAGTACAATGTCTTCATTAATTCCTGACTTTATTTAACTACACAAGATCAAATGGAAGATACCAAGATTACTGTCAGGTGTCTGTCTTGGAGAATGCTAAGCATTCTCCTCAAAAATACATTAGAGACTGCCATTCAGATAATGAAATTATTGCTTTTAATACTGGAATCTGACAACTTAGAAATTAATTTCCACATTAAAAAAAAGATCTGCAACAAAAATCTCTTATAACTGACTTCAGTTCAACACTAAGTACAACCAGCCATCAAAAACAAAAATTAAGAATGAAATACATTACCTGATAAAATTTGAATTTGAACCCAAGAATATGGCAAAGAGTTTGAGGTTCACACATGTACATGTAAGACTCTATCAGTGGTACAAAGAAGTCATCATACTCAGGCCTGCACTCATAGACTTCTAGGATAATATCCAAAACTCTGTTAGGATCAAGGTTAAAACATCCTATTGGAAAAGAACAGAGTAGAAAAGCTTAAGATCGCAACATTTCCTCTTCATTTTGTATCTAAAGCACAAACATGTTAGTTTTTCAAGTTAATTCTTTTAACTTAAATATGAGCCTGGATTTATCTACAGCAAAATAATCTGCATCATCTGTAAATACAGCACTGATCATTTTAACTTCTGAATATTGAAACTGGAATATTGAACTAGGCAAGGACACTAAACAGGACTTTCAATTCAGATGACAGAAAAAAACAGAAATTACCACCTCAAGGCAAACATTTATTAAGTTAAAACCCAACCTTACTAATACTGCAGCACCAGCAAAAGGCATCAGCTACTTCTCTCCCCTTGTGCCAGCACATATATTGCAGTCACACTCATCAGTCATCTAGAAAATATTTCATACCCTAAAAATTGTTCTGCTTTAAGCTAGACCCCGATCCACCTGGTTGTACTGTCCTGTCAATACAGTATTAATGCTGGCATGAGGGAGATCAGTTTGTTTATTCTGAAGGAAGTATAGAGATCAGCTTAAGCCAATGCTGTAATCATACCTGTATTTTACTATATAAACTTTTCCACCAGAACTCCAGGAGACATGCTTGAGACAGAAGTATTATTTATATCAAAAGAATCCACATCTAGACTATTTTCTTCATTGTGCCATGAGAAGTTTTATCCAGGCACATCCACTATGCAGATATGTAATTGCATTGCTTTCCTTCCCAAAAGCCATTTCCACTACACCAGGACCTACTGCAAGCCAGTATTTTAAAAGAACTTCCTTTATAGGAAGTCAATTTGCAATTCCTAAAATTCCAGAAGACAGAAAAATATTTTGTTATAAGATTCCTCAAACTGGGTGTATTTTTTTACTGTAATAACTAGCAAAATCATCCCCTCTCTAGCCCTCTTCTAAAACAACTAGTACTACAGAGATTTGACAGCCTTAGGCAAAATTCTGTAATAGATGAAAAATTATCTTTTATAAAATAGTAGCATAACCTTTTGAGCATTACTGATACCACTGCTACCATATGAAACAGGCGCTGGTGCAAAATTGATATATTGTATAAAACTCTTTATTCAAAAAGTAAACTTAAAACATGGGGAATTAGGAATATTTTCTGTTTTCAATGTATTTTGCACTTTGCTTGTGACACTCATCAAGATCCAGAAATCACAATCTGCTAAAGGGAGAACATACACTACTGCTCATTTCTCTGCATAAGGAATCACTTGCTCAGCTTCTTTAAAAGAATATTCATGTACTGAATTGAGTGCCTAAAAATAGCAAAAAGCACTACTTCCATACACCCCAATCTGCCTGCTTAGACACGACAAGCACAGCCTCAAAAAATACTGATGAAACGAAGCAAAATCACGGCACATATATTTGAGGCTGTGCCATAAATTCAGTATTTAAATTAAGTTTAACTGCACAACATTCCCAATATTAAGTTGGCCATAGGAACAGGAACTTATACATGTCATAACTCTATATCCAGGGTGATCTACCACTACATGTTACTATCACACTACATGCCTGCCTGATATATTATTATTTGATCCACAGATGATCTCAAACAGTAATCTATAATCACACTCTGTAATCTTAAAGACTGTGCAGGAAAAACAGTGTCCATATTCCTTCAACAAATTCCTTACCTATTAAAGATTTGATATTTTCAAGGATTAAATCACTAGTGATATTTCCAGATAAGTCTTGCCCCAGTTCTGCAATGAGCTTTGCATAACCTTCATTCTCCTCTCTTAACAAATTAAACTTCTGTTGCTTATAACTGCAAATAAACAGAAATTAAAACCTATTGTGTAACATGCCCACAGCAAAGCTTATTTATGCTCTTATTGACATGAAATTTGTTATAAAATTGGTAATTTTGAACACATTTTAAGAACTTGCAATTTCCTTGAGCTATTGCAAAAATTACAGAATGCAGTAGAATGAATATCTGTAAGGTAGCAAGCTTGCTCCAAACAAATTCAGCACTTTTATTTCAAACGTAGACCATTAAAAAGATGATGCTTATACTTAACAGTAAAGCTTGTTCTTACACGCTATGCTGGAGAACTGCTCTGTAACAGTCGTTGCTTAATGACCTACTCTAGTTTCAAGTGGTGTTCTTTGAGACTGAAACATTGGATGCAGAGACAAAAGCAAACAGTCTTGAAAATTTATCCTGTGTTACCAAAACTAATAACTACATTTGCTTATTTAAGAAAAAAAAAAAGCCTATGCTTAACTGAGGCATCAATAATAATTACTTTTCTTACAAAGTGTAAGTTCACATTTGTCACAAATAAAATTACATATTTAATCTGCACATATGGAATTGCTGTAGCAGAAGACAGAGCAATAGGTGACATTCAAGAAGATTTTACATTTCTGAGGAATTTTAAAACTAAGAGGTCTAGAAAGGTTCTTTTTGTCAATGACAAGTTAAAGTGCAACAAAACAGATATCTTAAATAAAATTATTTTATTAGAAGAAGCATTAAACATACTTGGAAAACACTGTTAGACTGATTACCCTTGCCTCTCCCACCCCTTCCCCAACCAACCATTGCCCCCAAACTTACAATAGCTTTGTCTTTATTTTAACAGATTTCTGATTGAACTGTTGAGACTGCTTGATAAGTCCTAATGACTCCAGTGTCTCTGGATCTAAGCGCTCCTTTAGGACAGTGTCAGATACAAGATACTGAAAAACAAACACGTACACCAGATTTGTCAATTACAAAGACCTAGAAGCCATGTGATCATTAATTTTAGGCTATTCAAGGGACAACTATTCTATATTACTCTAATTCTTTGAAGATGCATTTTTTAATGATTTGTTAATTTGCTAAAGCATTCTAATAGCCTTACCCTTTTTTTTTAAAAAAAAAAACCAATAATTTAAATAAAGCAAGCAAGCTACAAATGAGATTTTGGCATAAAGTTTTACCAGAAGACCTTGGGTGGGCAACTTACCAAACAGGCTAATACCAGTTGGGTAAAATGATCCCTCTTACTTTTTTCTTCTAAGCAACTTGTTTCAATATCTAAAAGAAAAAAAAAAAATAGGGGGAATAATTTATATGAGTTTATAATTTGTAAGAGGTTTTTCAGTTTATAACTATTCTGATAGCTATTAATGGTAATACAATGCAAAGCAGCTTGTTTATATCCTGCTAGCCTCTTACCACTTTCCAGCTCTACTCATCACTTTTAGGTTCACATTATGGTTTGATGACAATTCTCACAAAACCACAAATCTCATGAAAAGGTAAAACTGAAACCAGAGGAATGCCATCATCATTTTTCTTGCCCTCTCTGTTACAATAAGGTTTATGGCTGACATTAAGAATCAATAAGAAAGAAGACAAAAAAAGACAACTATGAATCACAAAAGAACTACATGATCCTTGCCTTAATGTAACGTTTTAGTCTCTTTCCCTGTGTCTTCACAGTAACTACCATTTACTGCCTGGTCTGCAGTTTTTTTACTAGCTACCATTCTGTCTTTCCATTCTTTTCTTTTGCATTGTCATCTACTGAATGTAATTCATAAATTCACTCCTGTGGGAAGACAGGCCAAGGAAACACATCTGTCTAAAGTAAGTTAAAAACAGCACGTCATTACAGGAAGCAAAGAGCTGCAAAAGGAGTGGAAAACTCAACTGAAGAATGCAAGGTAGACATTACGAAGAAAAAAAACAATGGCCAAAACAAACACAGAACACCCCAAACACATACCCACAAAAAACTAGACCCATAGAGAAAACAAAGATCTGGGAAAGAAGGCCCAAAACAGACTGGAAACCAATCATATAGCACCATGGCACTGGAGGCAAGAGACTTGCCAGATCAGTCTGGCCTCTAGCAGACAAAACTCTAGCCAAAGAAGAATCTGCAGAAAAAAAAAAAAAATAGTCCACAGAATGTGGATGAATGGATCAAGTGGATAAATCAAATTTCTCATCTATTGAAATGCATTAACTAAAAGATGAGGAGATTAGAAAAGAAAAAGAAATCCTGATACTAGAAAATACTAATTAAAGGGAAAAGTGTTAGGGGAAACTCATTAAAACCAAGCAAAACACGCTGTCAGAAGTCTTTTGCCCCAGATTTTGAAACCTAGCTCCTAAGCCATACTATTGCTCTGCTACTAGCAGAGGCATGACATCTGGCTAGATACTAATAGGATATATACTATATAGAAAGGAAGGTCAGGGAGGGAAATAAAAACCAAACAAAACAACTAAAAAAAAAAAAAGACAAAAATGATAAGTAGACAGATCGATCAGTTTCAGTTAGGTTAGTTCCTTCTCAAACTATGTGACTAAGCTTTCTAAGCCAGCTTAAAAAACAAAAGCATATCAGTTTAATACTGCATTTTAAAAACTAATAATTAAAAAAACATGACAGAAGCACATTGAATGAAACAAAGTAAAAATTAATCATTTAGCTGTTAGAGAACCATGGCTGCATACACAAACTTAGTTAGGTGCCTCTCTGCACAGGCAGCCACAGCAGAGAAGATGCCGCACTCCTTCAGTATACGGGAGAAACCAGGATCTTCAGTGAGCAGGTTATCAAAAGAATTTGCTGAAATTTGTTGAAAAGCCACAGACATGTAGAACGAGATAAAAACTGCAAGCAGTTAAAACTATGATCTGGAAAAAAGTATGCAGATTAAAATTCTAAAATCCTAAGAAAAACAGCTTGGGATCAACATTACACCATTAAAATCCAGAAGTTATTACTAGAATATAAAGTATTCAACTTTAAAAGCATGCTCATTTGGCAGATGATAGCTTAGAAAAATATGTCAGTTGCCATTAGATTTCTGGGCAATTAGTACAAGTTCCATTACACTAGGAGTGACTGTACAGATAAAAATATTTACAAACACATTCTGAGAACAGAAGATCTACCCACTAGTACATCAACTTTTATGTAAAGTACTTAGAAGAATGATAACAAAGCTAAGTCATTGAGTTCATTATCTAAAATGCAACATTCTTACAAGATTTTTAATTATTCTTGGCAGATTAACTTCCTCTGCCTTTAATAGGTAAATGTCTGGAAACTTTCCATTCTTCTTTGTTCTGTTAAAGAAATTACAACTGAGATACAGATACATTGAGGAGGAATAAGTATTTTGTAAAGAGAAGTTGTGCTTTACAAGATTTAATGAAATTTCCTGAAGTTAACAAGCAAACACAGAGGTCTCCAAATCTCTAACAATGCTGAAAGGAGGGGAACTCAACTTACCTAGTATGCAGAACACATCAGCTAGGATGGAAGGCATGTCTTCCCGAAATTCCTAAAAAGGAAAGAACCCCACGCTCAGTGAATACAAACCTCAATACGTACACTTCTACATGTAATCTTTATTTCATTACATCAAACACTTCACCATAAAGTAAGCTCAGATTAATAATGTAGATTGTTACTGATGACATTAATATTTCAGATTCATTAATAAGTTAGAGGCTCGGTTTTTTACTAATCTAACATAAGTGCTGTACTAATTATGACTATGTAATGAAATAACATAATATTTGAATGTCATTTTAAACAGCATCTTTAAGAGTGGCCACGGACAAAGCCCTCTGCTTGCTATCTCCATTTCTCTAGGACAATGGAACCCTCTGTTTGAGGCACCAGTCTGTACAGTAAACTGGAACTTCTCAGGCACCAAACAAATGGCAATTTCCTACAGTAACTAAAGATCAAATATAATCAAATACCTCAACAACAAGGTGCACTTCAGCCTCAACTACTCCTAAACCCAATGCAGAAGTCTAAAAACCTACGAAGGTTATCCTAGAATAGATTACTGAAAAAGGGTTGGGTTTTTTTCCGTAATGTTCCATACATGTCAAACCATCAATCTTAAAAAGAATAGGAAATAATTTTTAGAAGACTTCTTTTAATGTATTTTTTTCAGGTTTTTGAGGGTTTTGTTTTGTGAGGCTTTTTTTGTTTGTTTTCCTTTTATAAGCACCAACATTTAATGAGCTTAGAAGCTTAAAGAAAAATACTCTCTTCCCTGCTTTATTTATTTAAAGCATTTTAAGAAAAGCCTGTCAAACAACGAATAAATCTAATGCATTAAAGGCAGTCGTGAGAGTTCAGAAACCTCAACAGTAAAATGGCAGATGCACATTGTTATACTGCAGGAAAGATGTAAATTCTAAAAACCAGTAGGTGGCATTACAGACATGCCGCAGAAGCGAGTGAAATCTATTTTTAGCATTTATTAAAAACTTCAGACTCCATACGCTTTTTTCAAGTGCAGACAAATGAAAAAAAGGACTTCACATGAATGACTTTTTAGACATGGAAAAACAAGTCTGTTAAATATTATCTGGCTTGATTTTCATTCAGACTTTTAAAACTTAGACAAGTTTAGTAAGTGTGCATTTATTACAAATCTATACTTACTATGACATCGCCGAGAACATTAGAAGCTTGGTCATGCTTTAAGTTTCCTCTGACAACATGGTATGCAAGCTCATACAAAGCCTGCTGGATATCTGTTGAAAGAAAACAGATTATTAAGGAACATATTTGATAATATTGGTCTAACTTTTAAAGCAATGTTTGCAATAATACTGTAGACTTGCAGACAACCCACAAATAAAGAGGATGTGATTCTCTTGCCAATGATTACTTTATCAAAGCTGATATTGACAGTCGAATTTAATCTAAGACTTCACACAGACAGACAGTAAGAGATGATCCACTTTCCCTAGAGATTTATGGAATAATAGGGAAATGGGATGAAAAACTACAGTCCTGCACATAACAAAACTTGAGTCTTGGCAGGTGATTTAACACAGACACCTTTAACCTGCACTTCACATTTTATACGTATCAATACACACAAATACATAGAAAACATTCCAGTACTTTATCATATCAGAGATATACTTTCTAAAACCATTTCCCTAGGAGAAAGTAAAATGTAATTGAAGCAAAAATGCTTAATTAATCCTGTTACCTTTTTCTTAAGGAAACTCTCCCATAACTGAAGACGGTTGTTTTACAGAACCTTTGATTAAGCTGAAACACTAAACACCAATACTGTGTTTGAGAAATATCTTACATTAAGCACGGCGGTTTAATGGCAAAAACCAGCTACAGCAAACTGGTAAGGAGTCGTTCTTAAATAATACAGCACTGTAATTTTTAGTATATGAAAAAATAATCAAACCTTATGCTTTCACCGTGCACTTGTACCACGTGGCTTGCTAAATTAACAATATTTGCAAGGGGTATATACGTTAAAGATCTTAAGGACTTAAAATGAAGTACTCCATAACTGAGTGACTACAGGTCTTTGTAGCTGCCTTGAAAGCAGATTTATTTTTTAAATGGACATGTTAATTTTACCTATCACAGTGGTTTTGGCAAAGAACATTAACTGCTGAAGACTTGAATACAGCAGGATTGGTTTTATATGGAATTGATGTCTAAACAACTCTATTACTTTGAAGGCAAATTCAAGAGGACAGTTTGGTGCAGTACCCAATTTAATAATTTATATGATGAACCCAGACCAGTCATAAGCACAGCCTTGGACGTGCCTCTGCAACTGGCTCCCCGCACTGTGGAGAATTTGTTGCACAGGTACACTGCAAAATCTGACCTGTCTCCATAAGCTTCTGGCATACTAGGTTGCAATAAATGTCCTTCTGGAACTACAAGGCAGATATGCAAGTGGCACCGCAGTTCTCAGAACTGGACCCAGGTCACATGGTCTCAAATTCTTAGCAGTCAGTGTTTCTGTACCCTACTCCATATTATCCGTATTTTCAGGGTTTCTTCCATCACTGGAAGGATTCCAACTGTTTCTGCTGTCTATTAATTTCTCCCATATAGACACTGCATGTATCCATCTAGTCATTCACAACACATCTTTTAGAAAATGATAGCAAGGACAAAGAAAAAGATAGCATACAGAAATTGCCAGCCTCTGTCTAGAACAGAGAACATCTGGAGGCCTTTCTTCAAAGCTTTTGAGAACAGGGATTTCACTTTATAAAATAATAACTACTTCTTACTTAATAATGAAATGTTTTGGTTTATCTTTTCTGCTATTACAATTAATTGTCCATTATGACAATTTTAGCAAGCACCAAAAACACCATCTAAATAGTATAGCACATTTGTGGTCTTAGTAATATGGAAACTTTTCTTCTAACAGACTCTGCAAAGCAAACAAAAAATGTAGTTTTTCTTTAAACACCATTTTTTTTTTTTAAAGCGCAAATTTAAAGACAGCAGTGCCCTTCACTAAGAAAGGAGGAAATCTATAACTCGGGTACTGTTATAAAAATTACTTTTTACAGTATGCAATCCCACTTATGTACATTAGTGTTCAAATATTTACCTTTTCAAATAAAATCTAGCTGTATTTTGAGTTTGTAATGCCCATTTTCTTCTGCACAGATCAAACAGTGGAACACCCCACCATCACTTGCTGTTGCCTAAGGAATCTCTCACCTGGACATCTGAAGACAAGCGTAGCTGCGTACGTCTGTATGGCCTCACCATTTGTAGTTCACCTTTAGCAGGTATTAATGGCCACCACAGACAAGTGTTCCAAGCAGATACATGCAGAGGTACCACGACCAACTGTTTCCAAGGTTAGTGAGTTTTTACTTTATTAAAACCAACCAAAAAAACCACACACAACTTACCTCTGAAACTCGTATTATCATGGCTTCTGTTTTCACTGAGAGTGCGACAGAGTTGCACACTGAAATAAAAACAATTTTTTTTAAATGAACAGAAAAATTAACCACATATTCTCATACATGCACAAGTATTTTGGGGCTCTTTTGTTGTTCTAGCTAAAATAACTTCTATTTTGGACAGTTTAAATGATTGACTACATTTTCATTTTCACAGAGTAACCATCTAATTCATAGAAGTTACACAGCAAAGAAATATAAAACAGATCTCATACACATATGTATCACATACTTAAAAAAATAAAATACTCCTAACATTACATACACAGAAGTGAGAACACGAGTCAATTTTAGCACCCAAAAAGATGCACAGAAGTGCTAGCATTAACCTACTGTGCTGTTAACTAACGAGGAAATGCTTCTCACAGAAATTCTGTAACTATGATTGTTTTCAAACCTGGCCTGTAAAACAAATGTAACATTAAACTACGTGCATGATTTCCCAATGCAATGTTTCAGCGACAGTAAAACTGAATTTTACCTAATCTAGTCACTAAGAGAATCCACTACAGGATGAAAAGACTTGTCATGTTACATAGTCTTTAGTCAATGCTGAGGCTCCCTCAATCAAATTAGTTGTATGTAAAAAGCACATGTAAATAGTGTACAGATTGTTCCATGAAATAGTTCTGCATTAGAAAATAAACACTTAAGAGCAGACTTCTCCACTACACAGACTGCTTAGAAATGGATGTGCTTCCAAGCCACAAGAATTTTCCCTCTCCTCTACCACTGCTGCCATCACAGCATGAGGTTTCAAAGCAGTTTGACATATAAAAGCAATAGGAATAAAAAAAAAGGGTAGTGATTTACCTATAACAGACACCAATGAATATCTTATGAATTTTCTTCACATTTGCAAATTCTCAAGCAAAACTTTCACATATTTTTCATCAAAAAGTCTTCCATGTGCAGAAACAATAACAGGCCTACATTCTATTCCAACCTAAGAGGGCACAATTACAATTTCCTGGGGGATGATTTTTAAGCGTGTTCTGAAATGAGGCGGGTATGTACAATTATTGCAGAGGCTTATCATGAAAAATAAACTGTAAAAAAGGATTCTGCAGCAATCCATACTCATTCTATTTGCATCCTATTTGGATTATTACCTCTCTAGCAGGACTAAGCAGCTGTTCCAGCAATCAGAGGTTTATAATTAGCAAATACAAGGTATACGCACCCTTTAAAGACAACTGGAAATCAAGCATCATACACGATGTGTAACACCACATATAATGTGTTAACGTGCACGCTCACCAAAGCAAAGGCTAAGATGTTCTAAATGTTATTGAAGAGAATGCAATATAGTTGGAAATAACCAGAACAGAGACAGCAAATTATGGGAATAGGTAATTTATTATTATTTGATTTTTCATAAATGGTAAGTGAGCTTTTTTTTTGAAGCAGCAAGATTTTTTTTTCCCCTGCTGTCCTCATACTGTATCAATTTGATCTAAGTAAGATTTTCTTAAATTCTAATTACTATTCCTCCATAAAGAAGTTACTCTTTAAGCACTCATTTCTAAGCTCTGGATACAAGTAACAGTGAAGTGAAACATCCGATTCCAAAAAATTATCTACTGAGATGCACACTTTCACCCCTATGTCATAAGGTGATATCATCATCCAGGCTACCTGAGCTATCACCCTGTCTGCTTGGACTGAAGAGTTCATTTAATTACATCTTAATACAAATTAAGAGCTTTAACCTCTTCCAGTTCCCTTGCCAGCAATACCAAATTAGTACTAGCAACCCCACATTACTGCAAGACACAGATCTGTTTGATCAATGTAACAAGAAACCCTATTTAAGATCAGTCTGTAAAACAATTTGCTCTAAATTGGAATAAAAAAAAGATAACATTTTATTTTTGTGTAAGTCTACCTATGAAAAAATGGCAGCAGAAAAGAAAGCGTGGGTATTACTCCTTTGATCTTAATTAATAATTGTGCTTAAATTCTTTCATATAGGTACTTTCTCTCCAAAGGAGGATAACCTTTTCTGGGGGTGCAGTTTAGCTGAGCTGATTTAATGGCCTGCTGCTGCAGAAATGGACATTGACCAACACATTGACCCTTCCTGGCCAGCAGCTCTACCCCCATGTCAGTTAAAATAGAGAAACTGACAAACCTGGCAAAGAAACTGTCAGAAAATAAGTCTTCAGCTGATTCTGCAAGTTGAAGCAGCTTACCAGGAGGTCAGATAAGCACAAGAGGAAAGGGAGCCCTGGTGAATGAAGGCAAGGCAGAAGCCCCCCCTTCCAGTACCACCAAGCTGTGAGATTAGCTCACCTAGTGTCTCAACTAGTATCAAACCATTTGCACCTTCACAGGAGTAAAAATGTCAATATATGTCAAATTTCTGAACTCAATACTTTCTCACTTAACAATGCTCAGGACAACAGAAACTTATCAGGTCTACTTCTCAGTTCAAGAGACCCAAACTGCCTGTTAATTGTTAAAAGTTTATTTGAAACTTTTATTACTCTAATCTTGTAGTTCATTGCTGCAAGCTTAGGATGGAGAACTTCCCTACACTACTGAAAACAAAATCCCTTTATCTGAAGATAAAACTGTGTAATACAGGCAAAATACAATTTACTATACAATAACCTAAACAGTAAAAATAATTAAACAAATAATCAAGGCATCACTTCTGAAAAAAAGAAGTTTCAAAATTAAATTTATTTTGGATTACAATGGGATAATTTGCTTAAAAACAAATTCCAAAACAGCACTGAGCACCTATCAAACAAGTTCGCGTGGCAGAGCTAGTAACTTAACCTCAGCCTCCCAATTCATACACGATGTCCTACCTGTATCTTCCATTACACTCCCACACACAGTATACAGCAGTAATTATCAACGTGCAAGAGACTGCAGACACTTAACTATATGCATAATTTGACTCATGTGGGTAGTTCTCTAATTGAGATAAAGAACAATCAGTTGCATTTTGCAGGCAGGATGGCAAAACTACAACTAAACGCTGTATTCCTGACTCGGACCTTTTACTCAACACTGACATTCCTCATGCAAGAAGAGTAACAAACACATTGAGAGTGCCTGAAAGATCAAGTGTCAAAATTTCACATTCACAGGATGTTAAGCTTCTTCAGTTTATCTCGAGGCTTAACATACTGTATGAACTGCCAGCCAAGCACACTATTAAAGACCTACTTCCCCACTAAAGAGCCCTCAGTGTGTTTCACAGAGCAAGGTAAAGAAATTATCAGCCGAACAGTAAGTGCTTGTCATTGTATGCATATAGTAACCATCCATACAGGCTACGGTCAGAGACCAGCGTCTTACTGGGGATGGCACTATACAAACAATACAATTTGATGCAAAGGACAGCGTAGGTGCACACACAGATCTACAAGGAGAGTAGAGTGCTCAGCATAACCAGTCACTGGCAGATTCCAACTCAATTGCTACACAGTATCTGGCAGTTGCAAAACGAATGCAGGCAATCTATTAAGTTGTATTTAGACAGAGAAGGGTCTGAACAAAACAGAAAGAGACAGATAAGATGACCACATCCCGACCAATTTATAGTTTTGCCAGCTATGAACACTTGGAACTACCACAAGCTACATTTATCTATTTGTATTGCATACTATATAACAGCAGCTGGATTAAATTTAAAGCATGTACAGTTTTGAACCAGGTCTCTGAACAATTTCTAGGAAATGAATGGTCACTACAGCTCTAAAAAATCCTTACTTCCTAGTTTTTGGATATGACTTATGACAAACTGATTGCATCAACAAAAAATAAATTCATTCTTCCACAGCAAAAGGTCAATCAGTTTAAAACTGATCTCATGGCATCATGGACTGGCTTGGGTTGGAAGGGACCTTAAAGACTGCCTTGTTCCAACCCCCTGCCATTGGCAGGGTCACCTCCCAGCCAACCAGGTTGCTCAAAAGTCCCACCCAACCTGGTGTTGAATACATTCAGGGATGTGGCATCTACACCTGCCCTGGGCAACCTGTTCCAGTTCTCACCACCGTCACAGTGAAGAGCATTTTCTTACTGGATTTCTTTAAACTAACCCTATATTTTCTTCTATTAAAAAAACAAAACCAAAACATTTTATTTTTGTCTCCCTCACCTCCAGTCCCAGTAACAGCATTTCCCACAGACTACTGCAATATTACATATTCTGTATATTTTCAAGCATAGGCTGAAAACACCACCACACAACTCAGGAAGAAAACATACAGTGATCATCTTAAGCACCCATTATTAATCATAGTAGAAGTTGAAATGCTAAATAAAACCAAATCATTTGTTTCTCTCAATACAGTTTCATATATCCTCCAAACCACTGTGTTTTTATTTATGTAACCAGTAACTGCCAAGATGCTACTCCATCAGCTCAGGCTGATCTAGTCAGATCATGTAAGCCATTTCACACTCCAGCAAATATTTTTTTCTGTAAGATGTAGTATTTTCTTTCTGCTAATTATGATTTTTTTTTTCTTTGGTGGGTTTTGTGTTTTTTGTTTGTTTGTTTTTGTGGGGTTTTTTTGTTTGGTTTGGGTTTTTTTGTTTGATTTTGTTTTTTCCTCCTGTAATCCTCACTTTTGAACAAAGTTGGTGTTTGTCTCCCTGTGAATAAGCCCATAACTTTGCTTAAAAACAAAGCAGACCACTCCATACTAGAGTAAATGTTCTCCGACTTCAAGCATGGGTTTTATTAGACCAGGTTTCCATAGAATGAAAAAATAATAATAATGACAAAAAAATATGCCACCTTCTAAAATTTTTGCAAATCCTGTATTTGCTAGAAATGTCAGTTTTGTCCTTTTGCAGCTTCCTTCTCCTCTCCGCTTTTCAAACTTGTTTATCAACAGAATGAGTTGTCTTACCTTTGAATCACAAACTCAGAATGGAATTGTGGCCTAGACCTAATTTATATTTCTGGGCATATTTGTATTAGATAAATAATTCAATAAAAATAAGATGTAACATTTCATTTTTTCTCCTTTTACTTTAAATAATGTTTAACAATATTTCAGGTGCTTTATTTCAGAAAGAGCATCATAATTTTATTTCTCTCCAGTAAAGCAGGAGATAGGAAGTTTTGGGAAAAGAAACACAAAGTTACACACTGAAGATCCCCCAAAAGCTGTTTCCTGAAAAGTCCTCCAGATACTGGCTACATTTTTTTGCTTCTACAAAGTAATTTCATGCATACTCCACATCCTTTTAAAACTATCACTGCAAAAACTGACTGTTACCCAGACACAATCACATATTTTTCTAAAATGTACAGCCTCTTTTGCCATTACGTGATCAACTGTGAAATTTCCATTCCATTGTATGCAATCTCCATACAATCTCAGTGATCATAACAGGGGAAACTACAAAAATAATAATCATATGTGACTACTTCAGGCAAAACTGACTTAACACAGCCCATTACAGAAAAACTAGCAAATTCAGCTACATGAATATCATGTTACATACAAAAAGAATCTGGTTTATTATAGTCATTTGTGCATTTCTGAAAGTTATCACCATACATTTATACATTTTATTCATACAGAAGTTTCTAAACACTGAATTCAAACAAAAATATTTCTGTGCTTATTGCATAAATACTGCCATGCTGGATGCAAATTTAGTAACTGCCATAAAATTTTAAGCAGGAGATTACAAAAGCAATGCAAACCTCAGCATTGTTTGTGGGCTCCTGAACACTTTTATTTTTGTTGGAAATGCAGGTACAGAAGAGATTTTCATTTGCCTTGTTTCATTTACATCAAAACATGTAAATTTAATATGTTAACATGATAATGGTTCTAGTACAAGTCAAAGCCCAAAATGCCATGGCTATAAGGAGGGGGCCTTCACTACAAAATGGAGGTTCTGGGGAGAATGGTGTTTCCTGCAGGGAGCCTCTATTCTCTACCCCACTACCTTTTTCTTCACGCCCTGGGAAGATCATTAACATAGCTGCACATCCTTTTAAAACAGATGAACAAAAGAAAATAACAAGAACTGTGAATATCAAGCTGCTTTATCAGTGTGATCCCCAAACACCCACATTTGAAACTGTAGGGTTTGGGTTTTTTTTAGTTAAAACAGATAACAGAAATGTAAGGAAGAATAAAGACATTTTAAAAGATACAATTAGTACACAGGACAGCTAACATCATAATACGGAATTAACTAACTGGTGAATAAGCCCTTGAACGAATGTACTCCTGAAACACAGCATGGGGCACAGTTTGTGAACCTTGACAAGTTACAATCACTTTAAGGCAGATACACAGAAGGCCCTAGAAGGGAAAGCTCCAAGTACATCTGGATTTATTTGGGAAGCTATTACTAGACCCCTCAGCACACAAAGGTTACCTTCTAGGGTAAATGGGAACGACTAGCTGAGCCTACCTTACCTGAATCAAGGAATACAGCGTTAGTCCCCTCGGAATAGGCAGAAAGATGGGAACGGGGACTGCAACCTCTGACAGAACGGTTAACATCGTGGAGACAGCGAAACAAGAACGCTTCAGGCTCCATATTCCCCCAAGGGGTCGGCTAAAGAGGAGCCCGACACTCGATAAGCCTAACCCAGAGGCAGGAAGGGGGCGCTCGGGGCGCGGGCAACGGGTGCCAGGAGAGCTAGGCCCGGCTTCGGGGGACGAGTCTCGGCGGAGGTCGTTACCAACCGACAAAGGAGGCCGAGTCGGAAAAAAAAGACGGCCTGCGCCCTCCGCCCGACCAGCCTTCCGTCCCTAAGCCCCAGAAGCAAGGACGCAGCACCGAGCGACGTCCTCCCCGCCCGCTCCCAGCTCGTCGCCGCCTCCCCCCCCACCAACCTCCCTCGACCGGTAAGGCCCGGGCCCCTCCCTCCCGCAGGCCGGCGGCCCGCAACGCCCCATCGCCTCCCCGCATCAAGGTCCCCGCACTCACAACTCGTTCTTGCCCCCTTTCTCCCAGTTCTTCACCCACTCGGCGGGGAGCAGCGCCGCCATCTTCCCCGTGTGGCGCCGAGAGCCCGGATGGTGGAGCACCGAGCCCGGGTCAGAGGGGACGCAACGGCCCGCGAGGAACGATGGGACGCGGACGCGCCGTA
>JANHFX010003363.1:9800-24003 GCA_027560015.1 Chloroceryle amazona | reverse complement strand
CCCAGGGGAGGTTGGCTGGGGCTCTGAGCACCCTGCTCTGGTTGCAGATGGCCCTGCTCCCTGCAGGGGGGTTGGACGAGAAGACCTCGAAAGGTCCCTTCCCACCCAAACCAGTCTGTGTTTCCTTTTGAGAGGGGTACAGCCTGTTAGTTCAGTCCAAGCTCCCTCTATCCAGAAGCAGATACTGCCAAGCCAGCCCTCCCCAAAGAGAATCCACAAAGATACCATGGGCCGCCTGCACAGATAAAGCTGCAACCGCGGAAAAAGCTGCTCCCTTTGCAGAGGGGTTCGCTTGGAGCCTGGCAGGGGCTCGCAGGCCACTGCAGCCCCGAGCTGTGCTATGGAGGGCAGTAACCACAGGGAGGCAGGGCAGGCAATCGGCACTGAGCAGGGAAATTCTCCCGAATGCAGTGTTTCTGGATTTACCACATCCTAAAACCACAAAAGGGTACCCTTTTCCTGTCAGCGGCATATTTTGGTTGTGCATTTAAGACAGACCCAGGGAAAAGCCACCAGATGTTCGCTGAAACAGTGAGAGATGGACTGGGGTTGCTTGATTATTTTTCTTTGATACGTAGCTGAACATCAGCCGGTGTGCAAAGGAAACGACACAGATGGAACAATGGTGATGCACACCGCGGTTTTTAGGAGACCACATAAGAAGCATCATTTAGTAATTTCCATGCCGTGACGTTCAAAAGGTATTTAAAATGCACATGAAAGGCTAGGCGATTACAAAGGATGCTGGGGAGGGAGTTCCTCCCCGTGTGCTCTATTCATTTTTGAAACTCTGCTCAGTAAGGTTGGAGCAAACAGCGAAGTTCCCCTCATGCATCATACAAACAGCTACTTTTAGAAGCTACAGTTTACTACAGCTTCCCCTTAGCTAAATTAGTTATAGTCCTTGTGGTTCCAATTATAAACTGAACGCAGGCCAAGATCTGCAACGCATTTCTCTCACGACACTAAATCTGATGCCAGCTTCTTCCAGAGCAGCATCCCTCAACCTATTGTGAAATGACACCCTCATCTCACATTTCTGAGGACAGTTCTGTGCCATATTGCAACACAGGTTTTCACTTGGAACCAAGTAAGAATTGAGAGAATGTGGAGTGGTCGTCGGCCGCTTCTGTTTCCCATTGAATTGTTTTGTTGGTCTGAGGATACAGAAGCCGTTGGTGGAGGAAAGTTGCTTTTGAGAGTCGGTGCTGATGCTTGTGGCAGGTCCTTCTGCCCACATTAACAGCATGGAAATTCATTGGTCACTTTGCCAGGCTTGAAATACAACCGGCTTGAGTTGTGGCACTTGGAAGAACACAGATTTTCATCCCTCTAGAGAGATGTTATACTTGTAATTTAACTTGCACTGAGTAATGAGAAGGGAAATAATGAACTGTTCACATGAGAATCCAATGCAACTTCAAGCAAAAGGACAGTTGCACGACTGGGAAGGCAGTTTTCTTGCACCAGAAGACTGAAGGAATAGCTTGGTTGAGTTTTGATTGTTTTCCTTACTGTTCTGTGTTTTCCTATAGGAGCACTACCGACCTGTCTCGGGCCCAGTAGACAAGGGAGGAGTTGCATAAGGGTTGCTGTTATGCAGCAGCACTGTCCCCCAGATCTGGGGTTGTGTTAAATTGCAGTGCTCTCCACAACATCCAGATCCTAATTGGAGTACAGGTCGTTACATTTGAAGTGTTTGGACCCGCAGCCTCATTTCTTTCCCATCTGGTAAGGATTTTCATGGCAGAGGTCCAGGTTGAATGACTTAGGTGCTAGGATGGGTTATAAATCAAAGTAATTTCACTTTTCTAGATCCTTTTCTTCAAGCTGGCAACTGACCTTCATTCACAAACTCTAGATACCGTGGAAGAAATGTGAATCCTCGTAACCATTCTAGAAAAAAGAAAAAAAACAAACAAATATAAACTAACCAAGAACTAACTCTACTGCTTCAAAGCTACTGTCTTCCAAGATGAATATTTGCCCCTATGAAAAAAACTTCACCTATCAGAAGCTGAAAAACTTCTTGTAGTTTTTTAATACATTTACAGTGAACAGTCATTTTAAGCCTCTCTCCGTGCTGCATCATTTAGTTCTAGAAAGGCTTCTTCACAGCTACCTTTGCTTACAGCACTGAACACCAAATACAATGGTTTTGTGAATAACATTTATTTTGCAGTTAAATCAGTGTGTTACAGAGGGCCTTGGAAACATTTTTCCTCACAGTTCCTTGTCTGAGGATTTAATTTCCTTAGGTGTCCATAGAGGTGCCAATTCCTAAAGAAAAGGTGTTTGTTTCTTTTGTACTTAAGAGAAGACAAATGGTGAGGCAAATGGACAGAATTCCAGTTCTTACCTCCTTTTCTGGGTCCCAAACTGGTCTCTAATGAGGAGGAGATTGCCCTGGGCATTTCCCTTTCATCCAGCCTTTTGAGGGGGATTCAGAAGGCAGTTGAGAGTGAAGTATAACAAATAGTGAGATAGGTTCTCGGTTTATTCCAATCACATTCATTTCAAAGGTACCCGGGGAATTAGGAAACCTGGAGAGAATTAGAACTGTGAGGACCCCCAGGTGTTCTTCTCCAGGAACCACATCAAGTCTTCTTAAGGTCCAAGGTACCACACAAAACAGCAATTAATTGAAACCTGCTTTCTTGTGACAGTGCAGCATGAATTCTTTGCAAAGGGCCACTTTTAAGGATAATTTTATTCGAACTTTAGGTAACAACTGAAATTTTAGAGCCAACTGATTAAAGCGGCTTCCTGAGTAATTGCTTAAGACAATTGTTGGGAGATGGCAAATTATGGCTTCATCACTATAAAGGTGGCATTTACCCTGCAGAGAGATCTGAGAATCTGGGAGCTCGGAAATGTTCTTAATCATATATCTGCACTTTAAATAGCAGCAGTATCCTTAACCATAGCCATTCTTAAACTAAATAACATCCTGTAATTTTATCAGCTTGTTCTAAGCTTTTGGGAGCAGGAAAAAGCACTGTGTATGTAAGCTTTTAAAGAGACTTGGTCTTGGTATGGTGAGACATTCATTACCTGCCTCAAGTTATCACTTTGTCTAGTCTTTTATCCTTGAAGGAAAAGGACAATTGTGCCTTTGTTTTCTTAAAAAAGGGACCAGTATGCCCCATCTAATTTATTCTGACATCTCTTTTATACACGTGATACAGCTCATTAAAATATCCACAGTGGAACAGGACATTTCTCTATCTGCCTTCTAGAGCCAGCTTCCTCACAAAGACGCTGCTCCCTCCTTCCTCTCGCCCTGAAAGAGAGTAACTGTTACAAATAACAGTTACATTCTCACCTTTCTGAAAAATGTGTTTCTTGGCTGAAACACAGCAGAGGTTTGGGGAGAGGTTATCAGACCTGAGTCCTTTACTGCTTCAATAGTTCAAAGCGCTAGTGAAGAAGCTGGCAGTGTAGGGGGCTGGGAGATTGTCCCTGTACCTGTACTAAAGGAGACTGGGATTAGCACAAACCAGACAGACAGTCCTTGCCCCGGCTGAGGGAGAGGGTGCTTTGGGAAATGGGCTGATCCTTCTTCCTAGCCCCCTTTCTTTCTCGTCCTACAGATGCCCCTCTGGGGGCATTGCCGGTGGAGCAGCAGTTGTTGTTCCTTGCAGAACTGGTAATGACAAGCAAGGAGCTGGATCTCCAGTAGGTATCTTACATCTTTCAAAGCCTTCTGCAAAACCGCACAAGCTTGCTGATGTAAGAGCTCTTGTCAGAGACTGTACTGAGCAACTCTGCAGTTCACAGCTCTCTGGCTTATCCCAAGCTGCCAAGTACCTCCTTCTCATTTTCTCTTTCCTCTTAAACCCTCCTGACCATTTCTGTTGCACAAGATACCACTGGCCTTGTCTCACTGCCACCACAAACCTGCTTTATCACAGCACTGATGTTTTGCTGCTCAAAGGGGTTTTGAGCCAGCAAAATTTAGTCTAATCTGTTCTTCTGGGGAGCTTTGATCCTGCTCTGACCCATCAGAACCAGAGTGGGCACCGCATTGCCCATTGAAATACCCAGCTCTGCCTATAGCTGTTCAGGCTGTTAAATAAAATAGGGGTCATCGGATACAGTTTGCAGTTATATACAGCAGCATGCTTCATGCAGATGTCTTCTGTGTGTGTCCCACGCTCTGTTCCTTGCTTAGCTTGGCAATCCCATGGAGGAAGCAGTGGCTCATAGTTTTCCCCCCCCTCGGCGGTGTAGCAGGGAAGAGTCCGTGTGATCCCTCCACCCCTGCACATTACTAGAAATGTGTCACGTTCACACAGCCCCTACTCTCTCAAAGAAAGACAGACATGGTAAACAAGGAAAGGAACTTCACAGGGTGATTTTCTGCTACATTTTCCACCCCCCTACTCTCAGAACAGCTCTGCTTTAGAAGAGCAATTTGCTCAAATTCTGAGTTCCTGTTTTCTGCTCTGTTGGCCCTCTGAGGGGCCACGACATAACACAACTGTCATTTATGCTCGTTTCCTGCTTATGGTACTAGGACCTTTCAGGTTCAATATTCACATTTGCCTAAAGTCATTACTGCATCTGCTAAGTAGTGAATAATGAGGTTGCCAGCAGAGCAGCACTTTATTCATTTCATGAGGAAGATCTGCACCGACACTTAGCTGGGAGTCTATCTTGAATTTTTCTGACTATTGATCTACATTCTGAAGTGCACCTCAGACCTTCTGTCTCGTGACCTGATCATAATTTTCAGTCCTTCATTTACCATGAATTAAAGGTTCATTTCCAGTAAGCCCAAGTATACCCCTGGAATGTTGCCTAATTTGCTGGAAAGTATTGTAACTGCTGTTTTCAGAAAGACATTTCGACTTGCAGCCTTAAAACAGGGGCTTAGAGCCAAATACTGACTTCATTTGCACCACAGTAAGTCTAACGTAATTATTCTGCTCGTAGTGGAACCCTTTTCTCTTGTCCCCTTCTCCCTGGTGGGGATTTGCAGAATATTTGTAAGGACTAGTGACAGCTTTCCAGGAAATCATCTCCAGATTTCTTTAGATTAGTCAATGAAAAGACATCAGCTAAGTTACTGCTTGGCCTCTGGTATTCAATGTCTCAAGATCTGCGCTGCGTAACATTAGTCAGAGTCTAGAGAAATGCTATCTGGCGTCGACCTCACTCCATTCTTAGCAAAGCAGCTCACTCTTTATCCTCATCAGATTCTGATTTCCAAGACAGAAACCGTCTGCTCAGAGAATGGGAGGAAGAGGGAGAGTTGCAGCTCCGCGGTCAGGATATTACAACGCACGGCGCCGCAGCCCAGATCTTAGCGGCGTTTGCAGCGGTGAGGTAACTGACGTTGAGCGTGAAGGGAAATGGGGTGCCGGTGCGGAGGGCACCGAGGAGTCAATGCACTCATCAGAATTCAAAGCACTCCTGTGTGTTTTCTGTCCCCCCGAGAGCAAGCCACAGATGGCTTGTAAGATGTACCTCAGCCTTTTGAATATGAACTTCGAGCTGCCAGCTGATGCCTTATTTCCTGCTGCTGGTTGCAGAGGCTGGCTGGTGGAGATCAGACAATATTATAACGTCAAATTGCCTGATATGCCTCCACCACATGCTTGCTCTTGAAAAAATACCCTTGAAACCTCGGAGGTAAAAGCATCACCACGTCTTCCTCGGGCAAAATCATCGCAGTTAGTGAGCGTGGGTAAGGGAGACTGTCTTCTAGGGGGTTGTTTCCCCTGTCACAAACACCATTTTAATTATATCTCCTGTGACCAAGCAGCATATAGTATACTGACTTGAAACAAGCATGTCAATTGAAGATTTAAAACTAATGCTTGTAGGTCCATTTTGGCTTGTTTGTTGGTTTTGTTCTTTTTTTTTTTAGTGTAGGATTTGCTCTGATGATGTTTCCAAGATCCATGAAAGCTTGAAAAGCTTTAGAAATGCATCACCTAGCTCTAGAAATCCAGAGGCCCCTGGAGCCAGATCAGCAGCTCAAATTCACATCATTGCCCATGGATGAAACAGTCCTTGTCTTGTAGAAAAATACAGCTTGCAGAATCCGACACAACGTTGACAAAAAGGGGCAGAAAAATCCTTGTTCTTAGTCTGTAGGCAATAAAATTGGCCATGCAAAGCATCTTACTTCCTCTGCATGCCTGTGACCAGCCCTGAACAGCATCAGGCCTGGCTGTGCCTGGTCACCTCCCAGATGTTCATGTTGGTCTGAAAGCCCTGGAGTGCCTTGCAGGGAGTCCTGGATACTGTCTGCTCGTTTGAAAGGGATGGGCAGATGTAACCTGTCCAAAAAAGTTATATTCTCTAGGTTTAGTTCAAGCCTGAAGAGTGATTTTTGAAAATTTGGTCAAGTCCCATTCCTCTGGAGTTGTGTAAGGGAGAAGGCTTTGCCAAGACAGTACAAAGACAGCAAGTGAACTTCAGCATTTGCTTTTATCAGATGAAGCAACGGAGACAGGCGTCTAAAAATCCCAGACCAACAAATTAATCTTGTTTGTGCTTTGTTTGTCAGAAATTTTGGATAATTTTCAAATCTGCTGGCTTAAGGGCAGCACTGTGTATGGATCCACCTACAAATGCTCAGTCTTTCAGTCCTGCTTATCTAAAGCTTCTGTTCTGTACCATCACAGCCCTTGCACTTGCTTTCTTTGCTGCTTTCTCTCCCCACAATCCCCATCTTGCCCCCCAAGCACATGCAGAATGCCAGGTGAAATGAGTAATAAGGTGGTGGGAGTCGCTTCTAGTTGGGCTCTTACAGTATTGCGGTGTGGAATCCAAGATGACACTGCTACGGCCCATGCTTGCTGTAGACAGCACAGTTTAAACCAAATTAGACTGACAGTCTGAAGGGACTGAGCCACATAAACACATTTTGTCCTTTTATTTTTCTAGAAGAATTAAAATCAAGGCAGTTTTGGCATACAGAACTAAATGGCTGCATCTGGCAATTAGGAGAATTAGAGGAATGGTGGAGAGCCTGAAAGAAAGCCGCTTTGATGGTCCTATTCTTTACTGCTTTCATTATGTCGCTGTTACGGAGGTGGGAGCACAGTTGTGCTTAGAGCTTGTTTACCAACTCCGATCCAGCTGGGAAAATGCAATCAGTGCTTCCATGAAGTTTCTGGGATTCGATACAAGTCCTGTTAGCAAAGCACTGAAGCTCTAAAATTCCCCCTCTCGGAGGTGTTTTCTGCTTCACAGGTGAATCACACCGCAGAGTTCTGACATCCTCTTGAAGGCTTCCTGCAGGAAAGATGACATTTCAAACCTATATGTTACCTGAGTCTTGATCACATCTCGTCTGCTATTGAAATATATGACCCAGGGGTGCTGCACTTATGAATGAGGTGCTCATCGTGCATTTTAACCTCCTTGGAGAAAATTATGCAGACCTTGGAGTTGCCTGCATGAGTTATCTTTTATTCATTAGAATCCTAAATGTTATTGAAATGTATTCTTAATTATTCCCCGCTGAAAACAGTAGTGTTCTTGAACGAGTATTTTGCATTTGTTATGCCCTGCTGCTAGAATAGTTAATAATGTATACAATAATAAAATAAGAAGCTATCAGAGCAGAATGAGAACTTATTAATAGGATTCAATTTAAGAAAATTGTTACTTCTGGCTTTCACGGCCCGTGAACAACATTGTCTGAACACTTCAAGCACGCAGAAACTTTGCTGTAGGTCTGGTGTAGAAATATCAATATTGCTGAAAGAGAAGCTGGTAAAACATCACCTGCTCTCCCTGCATTCAGACCCTCTAAAATTGTCTCCTGTAGTAGAACTATGCTTCATCAAACCCATGTTGCCAAAAGCTTTCAAAAGCAGTATTTGGATGTATTGCTGGAATTAAGGGCTGTTTATTTGAAGAGAAAATCACAACCCCTAAAAATGGTTTGTTTGTTTGTTTTTTTTTTACTTCAGTGTTTTCCCCATCTTTCCTGTCTTCCCCTCATTCTCTGTGTGCGTACACACATGTACACTCTTCTTATTTGCTGTCCTCTGAATGGGAAACCAAAAGGTTTTTAACAATTCAAAAGCTGCTTCTGAAAAACTGTACAATATTCAGGGTCGATGTCTGGTAGGAAATCTCGATGCATCAAGAGTCATTAAAAATTGCAGCCTTTTGTTGAGTCGTATTTCTTGTGCAGCTGCACCATACCCCCTGTGCCTCACCACACGGGCTGTGGGTGATTTGCCAGCATGTCCAGATCTTTTTCCTTAGTCATTTCCAGCTGGCTGCAATTCCTTAAATACATGGCTTTGCATGCTGAGCAATTAAATATCATCCAGTTCTTACGTTGTCAGCCTCAAGGTCTTCCATTTCATTTTGTAGGTTATTTCAGTCCTCTCTGATATAACATGGCCCAGCTTTGACAAGTGTTACCTCCCGCATCTTTTCAATGGCAAGGTCAAAATGAAATATTAGAGAGGTACTTCCGATTTCAGACCTTCAGAAGACCAGGAACCAATTTTTAGCTTTCTCTTTTTGGCAAAAATTATCAGTTCTTTAATCAGATCTCTCACGGATTTATACTTACTGCTCTGAATGTTTTCCTCAGACTGAAAAACTTCAAGTGCTATTTAAACACAGCAGGTCTACACTACGTGGAATTTCTCATCAAAGATGCTGCTAGGATGACCTGAAGGATGTGCAGCTTGTACATAGAAATGATCAGAGGGCTGGAGCACCTCTGCTACAAAGACAAATGCTGAGAGTTGGGGTTGTCCCTCCTGGAGAAGAGAAGGCTTTGGAGAGAACTTTTTGCAGCCTTTCAGTACTTCAAGAGGCCATACAAGAAAGATGGGGAGGGCTTGTAGCAATAGGATGAGGGGCAATGGTTTTAATCTAAAGGAAGGTGGATTGAGATTGGACATTAGGAATAAGCTCTTTATTATGAAAGTAGTGGAACACAGGAACGGGTTGCCCTGAGAGGTGGTCGCTGCCCCATCCCTGGAAACATTCCAGATGAACTTGTCCAGGGCTCTGAGCAACCTGCTCTGGTTGCAGATGTCCCTGCTCAGTGCAGGGAACTTGGACTAGATGACCTTTAAATGTCCCTTCCAACCCAAACCATTCTATGATCATGTTCTGTAGCTGCCTAACCATCTTGGTGGCCACCTTCTGGACTCAGTCCATTATGTCAATGGCTTTCTTATACTGGAGAGCCCAGTATTGGACGATACACCACAGAGAGGTCTCACAAGTGTCATGTAGAGGGAATAAGCACTTCCCTTGACCTGCTGGCTACACTAACCCAGCCCATGTTGATGCTAGCTTTCTTTGATCCAAGGGCACGCTGCTGATTCATGACAACTTGTCTACCTGGACCTTCAGGTCTTTTTCTGCAGCTTCTTCCCAGACAGTAGGTCCCAGCCTGTCTGGGTTGCAAGGGCTCATTCCATCCCACATGCAGGAATTTGCATTTGCTGTTCTTGTACTCCCCAAAGTTCCCATCAGCCTGTTTCCCCAGCTTGGTCCGGTCCCTCTGACGGCCAGTCCCGCCATCCAGCATTTTCACAGCTCCTCCCAATTCCACGGGGTCTGCAAACTTGCTGAGAGCACACTCTGCCCCATCATCCACATCATTAATAAAGATATTAGACAGTACTGCTCCCAGCCCTGATCCCCGAGGGACACCAGTAGTTGCTGACTGCCAGGGAGACTTTGCATAAATAGATATTATCGAAGCCCTGTATGTGCTTTGAGCAATTTAGGTTTTGATTCCACTGCAAATGTGTAAACTGGCAGTTACCAGAGGAGACTTAAATCGATCCTACCTTTTCCTCTGTGTCCTTTACTATAGATATTACTGAAAGCTGAGGCAATATCCATGTGTTCGCTCAGATAATATTCAAAGCATTCTTTATTTTCTTTTGGCAAATCAAGTCTAGGGCAGTGTTCCGTGCACGGGGGCTGTTCGTACTGGGTTATTTTTCCCTGCACATACTCTCAGAGTGTAATAAAACCTATTACGGTGGTCACAGCATGACTGCTGTATCTGGGAGAACTTTAATTTAGCTAGCAGCAGTGAGAGTGCAGCAGAGATTTGGTGGCATGTTCTCCGGCACAGAACAGCAGCCATGTGAGAGCTTGCTCTTCTCAGAGCTGGCTGCCACGTCTTCATGGCGAGCATCAGCAGAGCCAGCAAGGTAAGTGCCAATGTAACGAGATCCCCATTGCACTCTACAGGGAGGTCTTGGCTGCTTCTGGCTGTGGCTATTAAACTGTTCAGCTGCAGCCAGCCTACGTATGCCCGATATTAAGGAGTTTTACCATGTCTTTTGCCACTTTGGGGAAGCAGGGCAACAGCAGTTCCTCTGTTTTTCCCCAAAAGTAAAGCAGTAAATACAACGACTGCTGAAACCTGACAGCTGCTGATCAAGTGACCAATTTCTTTTAACACCTATTGTATCCCTAATGGATAAAGACTGATAGCAGAAGGTGTTTCAATCAATCAGCAGAAAAGAAACAAAATCAACCCATGGAAGCAGTGGAAGAGATCTTTGGCATGGTTGTGGTTTTGATCTGCTCGCTTCAAGTTGTGAGCAGAACTTCCATAGTATACCTCACTTATTTACATCCCAGAACAGTCCATTTTATTACCTCAGGACTTACTCAGCCCTAATGATTTCTCTCTCGATGTGCCAGAATCCAGCAGATATCAGACATACTTATTCAGGTAGTGAGATTACCAGTGGACAAGACAGTTACAGTCGACACAAAGTACTGATGACTGTACTAGCAGTTTCCCAGTGGAGTTGTGTTTGAGTACAACATTCTGGGACCACCCTGCAGGTTATACAATTGAACTGTGTTGGAAATACCAAATGACTTAACACCGAAGAACTCTTTCCAGTAATGATTTCTCATACTCCATGTATTAATGTTTTTTTTTCCCAACAAAATATGTTGAATTAAAAACATTTTAACAGTCATGGAAAAGGCCATCAAAATAAAATACAGCAGTGGACTGAAAACAAAGTATCTTTGTAATTGCTAATACTAAATGACCTTTTTTACCGTAGTCTCATGAAGGAAGATCAAAAGATAGAAAACAAGAAGCAAAACTGAAAGCAGAGAATAAGGAATTTCTGAGAGTTACTCTCTCAGCGAGAATAACTGACTGATGCTGAAACATTGGCTTGCCAGAGTAACATAAATCATTAGACTAAAAAAAAATATAATAATTTCACAGCACATTTTAGTATCGGCATTATTGGATATTGGATTTGTGTTCTGTCACTAGTTTTGACAAAGAAGAGAAAGCAATTATAGAGCTGAAACATGTTTGCCATCACTTGTATTTGAAAAGCTTCCAAGTTAAAAGTCTGTGTGGCACCTGACTGGGTAATGTGTTAAAACAGGTTTAAAATGTACAGGAATAAAGACTGAGTTCATTTCGTTTCTTGCAAGACTCTTTAACTTCAAGAAGTAGTCAAATTAATGCATGTTTGATGTTAAGTAATATTTCTGCTCTTCATCTGTGCACAAATTACCTGAAGATAAAAGTCTGCAAGATGACAATAGGTATGAGGAGTCTGCTAACCCTGTAGGATTCTGGGTTACCCAAATAATTGCCCAGCTGCAGCTGTAAATTGGAGGAGAAAAATGCACAAAGAGAAACCGGAATAATTAGAGGCAAGGTTGAGAGTCTTTTGTTACGCTGCCTTTTTGGAGCAAAAGTTTATAGAACAGCTGTTTTCAGGGCACTACCTGGCACTGCTTAAGCTAAAAGAGTAACTCATGGGAAGTTCTGGCTGACCTGATCATGTTCAGGTTTTTAGAGCAGACAGAGAATGAAGCTGTCGCTTCCTCTTCAGGCAAGAAACTCCTCAGTGTACAACTACAGCTTCAGCTGAATCTGAAGTTTCATTTGTGCTCTGGGGTGCTCACTAATGAATGCCTTTGTGCCTGCCTTCTGTTGACTGTGAGGGTGAGAACAGCACAGAATCACATGTGCCACATGGGCTGCAGCTCCAACAGGAGTTTGTCCTGTAATAACAACCATACGCTGAGGGAAGGCAGAGGCATCCTAATTCAGTCTCTATACTTGATGAAGTCTGATCCTTCTACCATTTCTCTCAGTGCTTTTTCAGGGGTGCATGTGCTGGTTTATGCTAAATTGTGCAGCTTTAAGCCCGCTTCGTCAGACTGCTATTCCCATCTTCATGCACTGCTGCCAAGTGACACATCGCAAAGTCTTTGAGGGGATGAGATTAAACACACCATGAGTCTCCATTTCTAATGAAAGCTCCATGGGAACACCACTGGGATCCCTGCTACTTTGCTGCAGTCAAAGTTGTGTGAGCCCATGTGCCATCCCTTTGTGCATTAGGGAGACAGCAGTATCGTAGCTACAATGCTGAGCATTCTGCTTTCACGCTTTAGGGCATTCATTGCAAAGAATAGCAATGTTTTCCTTCTGTCCTCACAGCCACTTGTTTACCCACCTCCTTTGTTCAGTACTGAATGTTTAGCTTTACAACCCAAGAAGAAACCTGTCATTTTTTATTTATCAGTGTTAGGAAAGCCACACAAAATTCTTGTTTCTTTAAAGAACAGAATTTGTTTAAGCACCCGGGGTGTTAATTTAGCTTACTCATCTATAGGGGGTTTAATACCCCACCCATCTATCGGCTGAGGACAAAACAGACCGTAACACACAGTACTGCCTGCTGTGAGAAGTGCTGCGATGAATTAGATCTTAAGTAGATAATGAGAGCCAGTATCACAAGGGCCTAAAGTCTACTGAACCCAGTACTGACCAGGCTATGCACGGCACATTTGTGTAAGCAATTATGTAGATGAGAGGGAGGGAATAGATGTGCCCAAGACTGCTTCTAGATTTTGGGGGGATTTTTGGGGAAGTTATGTCTTTTATCAGTTCTGATGCTTACTTACCATTTTTCAATGAGAAAGCTGTTAAGAGGCTGCAGGCAACTACATTTAATCAACAACTTATTCAGTGCAAGAGCTTGAAGTCTTACTAAAAGTCTATAGATAAATATTTTTCTCTCTGCAGGAGATTTCTAATTTGCCAGAGTAGAAAAAATCCAAAAGAAAACATCGCTTCAATGCATTATAAATAGGAGCCTCTAAACGTTAGACGGTACTCTTAGAGAAACCGGGGTCATTGTGTATCTATTAAGAAATGAGCATTTGCTTCTCATCTGCAAGATGCCAAATAAACAAGCACATACAGACAGTACAATCGCACTTCACTCACGGAAGGTTTAACCCATAAACCTGACTGAGACTTGTACAGTGGTTTGACTTTTTCAACTACAGGCAGCCAGAAAAAGAGACGCTGAAGTTTCATAGCACACCCTGCGTAGCTCTGGTTTTAGTTGTCCTCTTTCCCAGTTGCACATGGTCCCCCTAAAGGGACATAAAGCCCTAAAAGGATTTACCTGAGTCACCTGGCATGGGTAGCCTGCCTGGTTTTGATTGTTCCTTTGAGACATCTCAGCTCATCTTCACAATTCCCATCTGGCTTGGTTTTACTTCTCATGCAGGGAGGTGAAGTAAATCTGACATCAGCGTAGCTGAGAGCAGAGTGTAAGAGGCAGCTTGCTTTGTATCTGTGCCAATTTAAAGGAAATTTGTCTTTAAATATGTACCTAATATTAGCAGCAGTTCAGTGGAACTCAGAGATGTCTTAAATGTAAGAAGGCTTTCCTCCTTCAGAGCTTGCACTTGACTGTGGGCAAGAGGCATTCACTGCTAACTGACTTTTAAAAGGGGCTAATTCTCCTCTTAGTCATGCTGATGTAAACCTGAAATAACCCCGGCTGAGGTCACTGGGGAGATGGCAGAGTCCTCTTTGTGTAACTGAAATCAGCCTACAAAATAAGCACAACCAATAGAGGCAACTTTAAGAGCTCTAAGCATCTACTAAGACTGCCATTGCATACAGGGGAAAAAAAACCCATCACTTAAATGCTGTTTCAATTTCAAATTCAGTTTTAGTACATTAATTTTGAAGAAAGAAAAAAAAAGGGACAAATTTTGGTGGCTAATATTATTTTCAAGCTTCTGGAAAGGAATAGCAAACTATTGGAAGTGGGGATGGGTAATGAAAGTCTCAAAATAGAAACCACTTTTCACTTGAAGGCTGTCACAAAAATACCCCCCCCCCCCCCCCCCTCCCCCCCCCCCCCTGAGGCCGCGGACCCCCCCGCTCACCGCG
>JANHFX010003362.1:6306-20661 GCA_027560015.1 Chloroceryle amazona | reverse complement strand
CTTTGGGAGGGGGCCGGGCCGGACCCCGCCAGCCCTTCCCGACTGAGAGGTGTCGCTTTCTCCCGTAGGTGCAACCATGGCCAAGTCCAAGAACCACACCACGCACAACCAGTGTAAGGCCGCGGAGCCGGTGCGGAGCTCGGGTGGCTCCGGGAGGATGCGGGGAGGGGCGGTGTTGCTTGAGGTGGCCGCAGAGGGGTTTTAACCCTCTGCTCTGAGCTGCTCAGTTGTGGCAGCCCTGTATTCGTTTTGTTTATCAGCGAGATAAGCTTAGCAGGGAAGGAGGTAGTGGAACGCGTGCTGTGTTTAATGGAAAGAACTCTGCACGAGTCAGAGTCTTGGCCTCGATGTAAAGATAATTTGTAACCACGAGAGAAAAACAACAAATTTCACGTGTTTGAACTGAGCTTATTACTGAATGGCATTCAGGGTGTGATACTTTTCCATCCAGAGGTGACCATGGTGATAAAATAGTTCTGTCTGGGGCTTTTTCATCAATGCTGTAAGTTAGCAGAGGTCATGAGTGGTTTCTTCTTGGTCTTGCACAGTAAAGGATTATGCCCCTAAACACAAGTGCTTGAACCTCTTAATGGCTGAGGCCTTTTATCGTGCCAGTGGTATGTTACTGGTTAACAAGGAGTCTGAAATCCTTGGATTAAAAACTCTGACGGTGCTGACAGCACAGTGTGCAGAGGGTGAGAATGGAGGTGCCTTCTTAATTTGCATTTGGTTTGGATGGGAAGGGTCAGAAAACTTTCTGTTCTGTGTCATTTTGATAGGCTTGGCAGGACTTAGAAGGAAGCTAATGCAGCCATTGAAATGGTAATTGAAATAATTTTCTTCTTTTCCACATAGCCCGTAAGTGGCACAGAAATGGCATTAAGAAACCCAGATCCCATAGATACGAATCTCTCAAAGGGGTGAGTGTTTCTATTGATATTCCCAGGGTGTTAATCATTGAGGTGTAACCATGCAGAAAACCCCGTATTTTTATTATTTTGACTGACATATATTTTGGAGACAAGGTTTAGTGTTTCACATGGTCAGAAGCACTGTGGGTTTCTGTTTCATCTTTTGCTTACCTTACATGCAGCTGTGATATTTCTAACCCACAGGAAATCTGCCTCTGTATGTCTATAAAACTGCTTTTTTGTTATTGGACACTTTCCTCTGTGTCTTGCTGTGGTTGCTGTCACTAACTCCTGCTTCCAGTGGAACAGGCACGTGTCAGATGGCTAGCTCTGCTCCCTTTGGAGTCCTGCTAGCTCACCTTCTCAGTATCCTTCAGCATCCTTTTATCTGTACTAATCCAGATAATTTCACTCAGAAGATGAGAGGAATTGGCATTTCTGAATGAGAGATGAAAATGACATTGTTTTGCTTTTTCTGGATTTAGATAAGTGATATAACACAATCTGTTTCCACACTTGAAAGTGAAAACAGGACATTTTGGCTTTGGGGAGGGCTGTGATTCTGTTTGCCTTGTAGATGTTTTTATCAGCTCTTTGGATGTGACTTAAAAGCTTGTCCTCTGCAAAACTCAATGAGGGTTCAGTCCTGCCCCCTCCTGCAGATAGTCCAGCAGTTGCTGAGTCTCTCCCTGCCTCCTTGCACTGAGTGCTCAGGAGTTAAGATGGCAAAATCCTGAAATGAGTGTGTGCCAGTTGAAATGCTGCTTAGAGTGAAATAGCAAAAGTTTCTCGATGGGACAGTATCTGCTAGCTCTGAGACAGACAGGGTCCTGGCAGTAACAGGATGCTTTATCCAGCTGTTGGCTGAGAAAAACTGGGGAGCTGTTTTTTTCTGTGTTGGTAATTATTTCCTCTAATGTCATAAAGACAGGCCTGAGGAGGTGACGTTGGTCTTTGTGCAAGGATTACGTTTATCTGTGCTCACCTGCCAAGGCTGGTTTGTGGTACTTCACATCCAGAATGTATTGTGACACGGGAGTGACATCTGTCTTGTTACAGCTTTATTCCGCATGTCCTGTTGGGATGTTTATTGCTGGGGTTGATGCATTTGTTCGCAGAAGTTAAGGGAAATAGCTAAAGGATGGTTACAGATGGCCAAAATTATTTTGTTGATGTAATCAGAAAAAAAAAATGAATTAGTCACAGCCAGCATTTGGAAATAATTGGAACAATCTGGATATATATATATTTTTCTACATATGTCCCTTCAACGTGGCCTATTTTTTTCCTTATAGGTTGATCCCAAGTTTCTGAGGAACATGAGATTTGCAAAGAAACACAACAAAAAGGGGCTGAAGAAGATGCAGGCCAACAATGCCAAGCAGGCTGCTCAGCAGAAAAAGGACTGACGTGATTTAAGACAAAAGAACCATTTTCCTATTGGCACGCGTGTTACAGCGTTTTTGTAAAAATAAAATGCGACGTAACAAAGTCTGCACCTCCTGAGTCTGAGGAGTATCCTCCCAAAGTCTTGTCTGAGTTGTGTATTAGCTGCTGGTCGTGCGTTTTGCCTCTGTGTGGTGACCAGCACGTGGGTTTGTTCCCTGGCAGATGAAGCCAGCCAGAGCTGCAGGGAGGTTTTGGGTCAATGCTGTCAGCCTCCACTGGCACAAAGGAAAACAGCTGCTCCCTCCTCACTGCTGTCCTGCTGTAATCATTCATACAGGTCGTGAGCTTTTAGCAGTTCAAAGTGTGTTTTCAAATTGTGAAATGGTTATTGAGTGAAGCTTTAAAATTTAAAGAAGAAACAACATGTTTCTTTTCATACAAATTGAAGCCAGTGATGCCTGGACTCAGAGGTCATATTTGAACAGGTGAAATGATTTTTGATGCTGGTGCATGTTCAGAGTTTTGTCAGACCACACTTTTTACAGTCATCCCTGTTACAGCAAGATGAGATTTCTGAGGGCTCTTACCGTGTCTGCTGCTTTGCTGTCCCGGTAAGGTTGGCAGAGCTACAGAAATCCTGAAATGGGGGATACTGAGTGCTAGCTGTGGTGTTAGAGGTCACAGCAGCTGGTCTTAGCAGTGGTGTGTATTGTATTCTGAAATGCTTGGAAAAATTAAGTGTTAATGGAGCTACCGTGGAATGTGTAAGGTTGTCGGACTATAAAACATCCGTACTTGCAATGATTATTGCATCTCGGTGAAGGTCTTTCATTCCACTAAAACATGGCTTACCTGATGAAATGTGCTGACTGGTGAAATTAGGGCAGTACCATTCAGAAGCCGAGAGGTGCTGTGACAGGGTTTTATTTTAATGCCATCCTTCTGTAGATCAGGAGAGGAATTTACAGGTCCCACCAGCCAGCAAAGCCGGTTCAAGAGATATTTTTTTTGTTACTGAAATGGGCCACCTGTTAAAACGCAATGAACTGTTCCTGAGACTGCAATTCCAATGCTTGTCCACCGGGTGGTGTAAATCTGAGATGACACAAGGGCTGGACGTTCCCAAGTGTGTTCTGACTTTGCCATAGAGCAGCAAAACACCTGCTGGATTAAAAAAAAAAAACAAACATAATTCAACTGAAACATCCACTTAATGTTACTGGGCTTTTTTTTCCCTTTTTGGTAAGTAGTTTAGCCCATTACCAAACTGCAATGTTATTTTGAAGCAAGGTAAATATTTTGCATTTTTTATGGCTTGGCTTGAAAAGTGTGTTTCCCTGTTCCCACTTTTTAATTGGTTTTGGCTCATGAAAAATACCACCCAGCCCTAAAGCAAGCAATACAAAGAGATTTACTGAGTTAAAACTCAGAAGTGGAGGGCTTTTAAGTCTCGAGTGCAGTCTGCAACCCTCAGGTGTCTCATTCCTGCTGTGTGCATCTCTTGGACTGTTGTGGAGGTTGGTGTTTGTCAGCTGAAGGAATGTAATTGCTGTGTGAGAGCAGCGTGCTTGGCGGGAGGGGTGTTGTGCCAGAGAGTGGACAGTCAACAGCATTCTTACCCCCAAGGAGCATCTGCTGAACTGTCAAGACAAAAAGATTGATCCATGCTGCCCTCTGGTACACCAGAAGGTCAACTGATGAGAGGTTCTTGTGGTGCTAATCCTTGGAGAGTGTTTTTGACAAGCGGTAGGTTACCCAGAGACAGATGCACTGGCCCCGGTACTCAAGCACCTGTGGGTATTGGAGGTCTCAAGCTGTGTGGCTGGTGCTGCCCTGCTAGAGCAAGTCTGGCCACGAAGGGACAATTGCGCAGCCATGGGTCAGTTAGCCTGCACATCTGGCTGCCTCAGACATTGGCCCAGAGTTGCGCAGTCATTCCCAGGGCTGGCAGAGATGGGGATGTGTCCCCCCAGGGGTTGCTGATGGGGTTGGGAAGAGACGGAGTGTCTGGTCCAGGTGTCTTAAGTGAAGGTCAGTCTGCTGCAAGGTGTGTGTTGTGACAAGATGAGCAAAGGGAAAAAGCCTCAGAACAGAGGACTTGGTGTTTGTCCCGCTATACTTTCACCTGTGTGTCTGTAGATCTCCAACCTGGTTTGAGTTCTGCATTTTAAGTCTCAAGACTTCTTTTTTTTTTATCTGAGAAGGGAGATTTCATCTCTAAATGCCCTTCTGTTTTTTTCCCAGAGTACTTGTGAGAGTAGCTCACCCACATGATGCAGTTTGAGGAAAGAGAGAGACTCTCTGAGGCAAGGGACAGCCCGAGAAAAGGATGTTGCCATGTTAATGAGAAGCAGAGGAAGGTTTGGGCATCCTGTGGCTCCAGGCAGCTCCCCAGGCCTGCCTTCAGAAGCAGCCCTTTCATCTCTCTGCCCTTCACGCTGCCCTTCAGTGGGACAGCTTTCCAAATAAGGGCTTGCTGACTTTCTGACCAAAATAGCGGCTGCGTGACAAAATGCAGCACCCAGGAACGTAACCTTAATCCAGGCATCATTGTGTAGCAAGAGACAGGAATTCTGTGAGCTTCCACAGCAGCTTGGTGTCGGATTTGTTGTTGTCTTCTCCCTGCATGTATGGTGGTCCCACAGGACACTGCCTGGACACAAGTTGATCACCTATTGTGTTTTTAACCCTGTGACAGCTCAGACCATGACTCCCTCCTCGTTGTAGAGGTTGCCCCAGTCAGAAGGGAAAGCTGCAAAGCAGAGTGTGTGCTGGCATGGTCTTGTGGTGGGTCTTTGTCCTCTTTTGCTTGTCTTGTGAAATCATTTAAGTGCTGTTGGTCAAGTGAATTCGAAGATCCTTTTTGGGAGGATTATGTATACAGAGCCAAAGAGATGGAACTGGCAGCTGTGGCCCACTTGAAACTATTCCCATTATGTAGAGCTCTGCCACCTCTGACATTTAAAAATTTCAAAACTCTTGTGATTAAGTCCTTGGTATCTTGCAGGAAGGCAGTGAGTTCAAGAGCATCTCTTCTCAACTACTGCTGTACATCAGGTTATATACATTTTGTGCTTGCTGCTGCTGTAGGTCATGCTTGCTGCAGATTATTTCTCCTCTTTGCAATTAAGAGGACTCAGTATCAAGTTCCAGTTTGGCTCCTTTATTCCCTTTGGTTAAAAAAAATAAAAATAACTAGGGAGCAAAGGGCATGTAACCGAATACTGAATCTGCTTGTTGGGCAAAGGTGAGCCGTCATGCTGAGATCTAAGAGCATGGAATTGGGGAGAAGAAGTCAGAGTACTACAAAATACTCTGATGGGGCAGTGTTCCCTGGGGGTGTTGATGTTCATAGTGGAAAGGAGAAGTAGGTCTGGCTACACATTGCTCTGTCTCCCTTTACTGCCTTTCAGTAGTGTTGTTCAAGCAAAAAGCAGTGAAGAGAAGCAGAGTCCTGCTTTGCCAGGTTTCAAGTCTGTTGCAGATGTTTCTACACAACAGGGGCTTTGGTGCAGTGAAGTGGTGGTCTGATGTAGCTTAGATCACAAGATACTGCTGCTGCCCTGGTGGCAGATGTATGACTGTATGCAAGATGCAGAGGTTTTACTGGGGAATGTGTACAAAATGTACTCGGATGTTCTTGAAGTCACTTAGTTCACCAGCAAACTATTACCGAGGACTGAAGAGGGTCCTCAAATATGGTGAGCAAAGGTGGGCATTAAATCTACTGCCAGCAAAATCAAGCAGATGAAATAGCTTGAAAACTGTGACTGCGTCTCGTGGCCTGGTCTGCTGTCACCTGCCAGCACAGCTCCTGGCTCAGCTGCAGGGTTAAGAGCACACAGAACTAGGGACTGGTTTAGAGAGTAGGTAGCTTCTCTCCTGATTTTTAAAAATACGATAATTTCAATGACTCAGCCCCACCCCATGCAGTGCACATGGACACATCTTCGCATTCCTGAACAGCTCCTGGCACCAGATGTTCACTGCACATGCAGGAAAAACTGCAAATTTGTTTGGAGTTTTGTAGATACTTGGACTGCTCTGGGTGTTTTTCATTCATCATTAGCAATTCTCCAGGCACATGCCCTCTGTGGAGACTTCAACCAGGCTGATCCTGTACTGGTTCCTCTTTTTCAGCCATCTAACCCACTTGCTGGCCTGTCATGTCATGTTACATTCCTAATGCAGTTGTTCCTATGTTTTAGTCAACGGTGAAATCCATCCTGCAGCATTTGCTGTCTCTCCCTCAGAGGACGGTCAGTATGTTTAAGGCAAATTGGTCCTGCAGCAGTTTTTCTGACTTCACGCAGAGCATGCCAACCTGCTGGCATCTCTGGTCTAAAGATTAAAAAAGCCCAAAGAGTACCAGTGTGTCTGCTTTTCTAGGGACACATTTCAGCTGCTACAACAGCTTTGTCCTCTCTCTCCACCCAGCTTTACTCTCAGAAAAGAGTGGGCAGCCAGGGAGGTGGTGACTCGCTGCTGCCTGTGCCATTGAACCAAGGGAGGAGAGCCAAGACACATGGCTGGGTGGCTCTTTGCAGCCGTCCTTTTCCTTGAGGTCACAGCAGAGGCCCAAGCTTTCCACGAGACACCAAGTTGACTTGAAGGGAGGGAGTTAACCTTATTTCTTCTCTTGTTCACACTTTAGTAGCCAAAACCTATCAGTAAGTAGCAGAGAGTATCTTGGAGATATCCTTGCTGGGTGTCAGCACAGAGGAAGGTAACAGGGCTGTCTGATGCCTGTTGAGATGTAATGTGAGGGTGTGGGTTGCCCGTTGGCTGGGTGTCCATAGCTGTGGGAAGAGCTGGTGTGACCTTGGATTGTGACTGAAGCCCAGGTAGTTGCAACTCCGTGGAGGTTTCCAGGCCTGGGGTAAAGTTTATCAACTGTGTCCTCAGAAGCACATCTTAGTGTTTCTGCTGCTACACTGTAGTGGTGGAAAATGGTTATTTTTGATCTGTAGGCTATGGGTCCATTGGAACCAGTAGATGGTAACACTTGGGAGCATTTCCTGTCAGAGGGTTGTTTGACTCTACACATATCTCTGTTGGCTTCCGGTGCACCTGCAGTTCTGCTGAATCGGCAGGAGCTATGGCACTGAGGACTTGGGACACGGGGAGACCCCTATTAGCGTGTCTTCCAGATGTTGCATTATATCCTGGGTTTTAAGAAAAATCTCCAGCTGACGGGTTAATTTCTTCAGTTTCTCTGATGTTACAAGTCCTGGTTGTGCAAAGCATTTGGTGCTTGTTGTCTAGAGGAAAGACACAGCTGTGTCCTTCCAAACAACCAACAACCTCTCAAGCCTGTTGGGTCTGAATTACAGTATTTCATTTTTGCTGCAAATGAGAGTGTGTGTCACATCATATAGAGCTGCTCAGGGTGCTGCTTCCACGGGGCAGGGGAGAGAGGTTGAGAATGGAATGCAGGAGGATGCAGTGGGCACAGGAACACTGTCATGGCAAGATGGTCTGTCCCCTAGGGTTGAGGGCAGCAGCTCTGGGGCTTGTGCTGACACAGTCTCGTGCCTTGCCCTGCCAATGTTTATTTTGCTTGGGTAAATGTTTGATTTTAGCGACATGGCTGCAATGCATGAGCTGTGCTGGGGCTGTAACTCAATGGGAGGACGCAGCTATGTGCAGGGAGGGCTGCTAATGCCACAGGAATGCTGCGCTTCCTTGGGATGAGAAAAGATAGTGCTTGGGCCCTTGGTGACAGCATAGCTTGTCTTCCCTGGCCCTGCTGTCACCCTGTGCCTGATGGCCAAGATCCAAAGCAGGGTCGTGCTTTGCTCAGGGCCCCTGTGGCCCAAATGGGTGTAATTTCTGAGGGAAAATCGTGTGCTTCAGTTATTGCAGCAAGGCTCACACCCAGGACTGCTGGAGGACTAAGAGATGCTGCCGGGCTACCACTGCCTGCTTCCTGCCAGGCTCAGTAAGCCAGGAAGGAGGCACCCAGTCTGTCTTAGGAATGGCTTTTATTCACATTTCCAAAGAAAATTGAGGTCTTCTTTCTCCATATGTGGCAGGGTGGCCATCAGGATGGCAGGGAGAAAGGGATGTCCCTTCAGGACAGCCAGGGTGAGAATGAAGAGGAGGGGGACTGTCCCTCACCTGTGCATTTCAGTAATGGCATAAGTGGTTGTTAATTCACAACTCATTGCTAAAATTCTGCCGATGCTTCAGTCAAACCAGCAGGCACCAGTGCTAGCTCCTGAGCCCACTCATGATGGCAGGGTGAGGAGATGCAACATGGCAGCTCCCCACTGTGAACCTGTGGCCCTGTTGGATGGGCTTTGCCACTGGGCTGGTAGCAAAATACTTCCTTGGAGGCTTAGAGCTCCAGCTGTGATGTCACCTTGCCAGATGTGGCTTGCAGGTGCTCAGTGCAGCCCCAAGGAGCAGCCCCATTAGTTGTGAGTATGCGACCAGGGTGAAGATATCACTGAACCTCCAAGGAACAACCGTCTGAGGCACTTGGTATTAACGCGTTTTATTTTCCCAGCAGCCACCCTTCTCAGCACTCAGTCTTCATGCTGGTAGCCAGGGGACTTAGCCAAGGAGAGGAGATGCAGAACTGGAGGGGTTTAGGAGATTCAGGCTGTTGGTCTGTCCTCAGGTTTATTCAACTCCCTTCATAAACTCCAGGAACTCTGCCAAGGGGAAGATATTGGAGACAAGGGGTGTGAGGTGGGATTGAAGTGCCCTCATAGCTGCCAAGTGTGCTTCTTGGCAGCTTCCCCAGACCCGTCTCCTTTTCCATCCCCTTTGCCCCCCCGCCAGTGTGATGAGGGGATGGCTACTGCTCCTCTGAGTGTGGCAAGGACTCCTTGTGACTCCCCCTTGAAATGTCACCGGAGCCTGGTGTCACCCTCAGCTGCCACCAAAATGCCGGAGGTGAGCACTCGAGGAGGGACACAGCCACCAGCTCAGCTCAGAAATGGTCTGGGGGTCATTTCAGCAGCATCATGTTCAAAGGTACAGCCCTTAAGAGATTGTGCTTGTGTTTAGGGGTCAGGAGGGGATTGGTATTGTCTCTGGTGAAAAGCAGCATTGCTTCAGGGCAGGCTGGCTTATCAGCATGGGGACAGTCATGGCAGCACCAGACACTTGCTACCATTTCAGAAGCATAAGAACAACCCCTGTGCAAACACCATCTGTGGTCAGTTGTATTGCCCAGCACTGCCTGGGTGAGCTCATGCCCATCCAAGAAGGCAACCAAGACCATGGGAGCTGCACTGGGAATGCTCAAGGGCTAGTGACCAGACTGCATACAAGAAAGAGTCCTACCATCATAGTCAATCCTGCCATCATTGTTTTTATCTCCATCTTTCATAAGTTCTTCTATGTCATCCTCAGTGATGGTCTCGCCCGTCGCCTGCAGCATGATCTTCAGCTCCTCGAGGTCAATGTATCCATCAGCATTTCTGTGCGAGGACAGAAGAGCTCAGAGCAGACCAATACGCTGGGGAGGGGGAGCCAGAGTGGTTGCACCACTCCCACCACCCTGCCATGCTGCAGTCCTGGCTCTTACTTATCAAACATCCTGAAGAGATCTGAGAGTTCCTCTTCAGTTTTTCCTTTGCTGTCATCTTTCATACACCGGACCATCATAACAAGGAACTCGTCAAAGTCTACTGTGCCGCTGCCTGCAGTCAGAATAAGCATAATCAGTTGGTGCTGCAGTGAGAGGATGGGCAACGCCAAGCAAGAAATTGCCCTTCCCTTCAGCAACCATGGACCAAAACTCAGGAGCGCAGCCCTGTAGCAAGAGACAGCTTTCAGGATGCTGGAATAACTGATTGAGGCCCTGCACTGACTTCATCACTGCACTTCTTTTCAATCATTTTGCCTAGGCAAAAGGAAACAAAATTCCTACTGGAAGCATCTCATCTGGTATTTGTAATAAAAGCTCCAGAAGGCAGGTATTCATGCACTGGGGTTTTGCATCAGCAGTACAGTTCTGTTGTTTTCAATTACAGCTGGTTTTCTGTTTTGTTTTGATTTAAAAATTATTATATTTTTTTTTTAGTTTCTAGTTTAGTATGATATTTCTGCCCAAATTGCAAACGGTGCGTTTTGTTATGCGTGATCAACAATTAATCAATATGGACAGGTTTTCTGTGTGTACACTTGAGCAGTGAAAGACTTTCCCAGTGTTAGAATCCTGCATTTCTGAAATGGCAGTTGCTGCATTCAGCCTGTATTTTGTTTTTTAAAGGGATCTGTGCAATTTCAGTGTACTCCCCTCCCCAGATCAGTTCAGGCAGTCTGATCATTATAGAAATAATATTTTTGTAGTTTCTATTTGCCTGGAAATTTCCTAAAGGAACCATGCTGAAGTTTGGTGGGTGTTTAGTGTCCTTCAGAATCACAGCACTGCAGGTTGCTGTACACAGGTTGTCCTCTTTGTCCCCAGCATGGGTCTTGCAGATGCTTCACAGGTGCTGAGCAATCACAACTTGCACCATGCCCCCCCCCATGCCTGTGGGTGTGGAGGTGGTGTTTGGGAGACTAGAAGAAACTCAAATCTCTCACCGTCTTCATCCACCTCATCTATCATCTCCTGCAGCTCTTCAGGAGTGGGGTTCTGCCCCAGCATCCTCATCACCTTGCCCAGCTCCTTGGTGCTGATGCAACCATCCTCTGCCCCCAGCACAAAGATGTCAAAGGCAGCCTTGAACTCTGTGGAGAGAAGGGAAAGGAGATATGGAGAGATCTTGCCCTGCATTACAACTTTGCATGTGGGTGGCTCTAGGGCAGGACGCTTGTCCCAGGCAGACTCCCTCCTGGGCAGGCATGGTGTGGACGCCCAGGCACACAAAGAGCAACTGCCTTGCTTGAAATACTGGTGGATAAAAATCCCTGGGTCATGCCCTGCTTTGGCCAGTAGATCCAAAGCATTTTCTGGGGTGTAATTGCTGAGGCGGGCTGGGCTGCTTGCTAGGGAGCTCATCTTTAGGCTACAGTGTCAAGTTAGAAGATGCACCTACCATTTTTTTGCTCTTCTGTCAGCTGCTCCACCTGTAAGGAAAACACAGAGACCAAGTCATTTTTTTTCATCAGCATCAGTTATTGAGGTGAGCACCATTCCTCTAGAGTGACAGTATCTGACACGTGGCAGAAGTAATTTGCACAAGCTGGGGAGACCCACTGGGAAGAGCATTTGTCTCTGTCAACCATTTGGGGATAATTTCTTGTTGCTGGCAGGCTTCACAGCAAGATGGCTGCATGGTTGAGGGCTACTTGTGTGTGGGCTGAGGCCAGGTCAGAGGTGGGTCATGCTGGATAGATCCATGGGGAGGGAGAAGGGAGTGAGACCATCTACAGTGGTTGTTTTTCAGCCCTAAATTCAGGAAACTCCCTGCACTATCCAGAGCATTAAGAGCTGGTCTACTTCCATCTGAGTCGGTGTTTATTACAAAGGCTTCTACCTCTGAAGGGCACTGCTATTCCCTTTAGCCCATTCTGGGTATCTCCCTGAAAAAAATGGCCCATGGAGCCATAAGGCGTTAGCTGAAACTGGCTGGCAGATTGTTCCCAAGCCCTACCCTAACTCATTCCCCACAGATGATCACTGTGAGCTTATTAGTTAGCATGAATTAATGGAAATGATCAATGAGGAGAGCAAAGAGGAATCCATCAGCTCTGTCACACCTCTGGAAGCGCATTTCTGTCTTTGGCTTCATTCCCACCTGCACATACTGCTTACCTAAAATTGCTGACCCCACCACTGTGTCCAACCACCCCTTTGGTAGCATCCATGAAAACACTGATTTTTCCTTCGTATATTGGTCAACAGACTCTCTAGATTCAGCCAGTATGACCCCTGCCAGGACTACCTCTGGTCCATGCAGAGGGTGCCTGGCCCCACTAATGCCTCCTTACTACCACCCCTGTGCAAGCAGTCCCAAACACTCATCCTAACCATGTTTCAGTTGAGGCAGAACCCTGCAACACAGGATTGGATTGTGACACCCTGTCTTTGGGGGAAGACTGATGCTTTTGCCCTGAAGAGCAACAGTTTTACGAAAGTCAGCTGGAAATGTTCCTGTACTTGTGGCAAGATGCAGGGAAAGTGCTTTTTCTTAGCAGGATAGAGCCAGCGGGCAGAGAGCCTTCCTTACCTAACACACCAGGAGTTGAAGACTTTCAAGTCAGAAAGTACTGAGGATGATGGCAGGATTGCAATTGCAAGAGGAAGCCCAAGCCCACCGTGGCCCTGGCACCACTGAAGGCAGGCAGGCAGCTGCCAGCCCTCCGCAGATGTTGTTTGGGCCAGGGAGGGGCATCCACAGCACTCCCTCGCCCATGTCTGCAGCCACCGTCCTGCTGCTTGGGTAACATGACCCTCTTGGTTCATTTGCTATTTATAAGCCTGGGTGAGAGAGGTGCTGGAGATAAAGATGAGCTCCCCAATTGTTCCCAGGCTTTGGTATTTATCCTTGCAGCCCTTTATCTGGACACTTGTCCCTGGCACTGTTTTTAGCCTTGCTTAACAGAGCCTAAAAATGTTCCCAAAATAGCTTTGTGTTTGCACACCCTTATGTAGGCATGAGTGGGCAAGATGAAAATCCATTAGGTTCTCTGGCTGCATGTAGGGAAGTTGTCATAAATATAATATCAATCTATCCCATCAGCATTCCGCAAAGGAAAAAAAAATCAAAACAAAATGCAAAATTTAAAAAACAAAAACAACTTTTGAAGCTTTCTTGACTACTGGAGTGATAGATGTGGTGCTATGCTGTATGTCACTAACTATAGAGTGACGCTTTTATTACAGAGATGTCTCTTGAGCTGTTTATGGTGCCCTCTAGGCATGGGTTCTGTTCACACCTTTATTCCTTTTGTCTCTCTCCATCATTGCAGGGAAATGTTTCTCTGGCTGTGGTGTGGGAAGGCAAGCACTAAGCTCACAGCACTGCAGCAGTCATGGTAATGCCACATCTGCTGTATTTTACTTTTATCATCTCTCTTTTCATCCCATGTTTCCTTTCAATGTCAGACAGGAGGAGCTGAAGTTCTTTTTTTTTTTTTTTTTTCCACGGTAAATGTGTTCTTACAAATAAAATCTTGGGGGATAGATCTACAAAAAAAAACCTGCATGTCTCAGCTGGGCCTGGTCCGGACTTGGGCCTCTGTAAATGTGCTGGCAGCTAATGCCCAGGACTTGAGCTTCACACTTACCAGTGTGTCCCCAGCTTCAAACCAGCAGGAAAATCCTTTTGCACAGCACATTTCCCTGGTCAAGGGCTCTGTGTTTGGGGTAAGATTTTGGTATCTGAGGTAGGAATTTTTGGGTTGTTCTCCATTGCTGCAGTTACTTTTTCTCAGCTAAATTCCTCTGCAGTCCAACTCCACTAAAGCCCACAGGTTTTGTGTAGGGATGGCATTCACCAGTGGATATTTGCCTATTTCTGGGGCAGAGATTTGGAGAGACACTGGAGCTTGTGAGTGGGGAATACCTTTTTTTGGGGACTCTCCACCCATGATGGAGAGTCAGCACACTGCCCCAGCTTATGGACAGACCCTTCTGCCTATGGACATCACCAGCTTGTAGAGCACTTCAGCCTTTCTCCCTAATCATAGGCATGAGGTCCCTAAATAATGAGAGGACCTGTGCCTCGAGTCGCTGAGAATGTATTTAATTTAAAAGCTCAATGAGAGAGGCATGAATTGTCTTTGATTTTACAGGTCACATTTTTCTCCCTTTTGGAGGTCTTGCTCTGGGGAGTTGGAATTTTGTTGTACAGCCTTTCTCGAACTTTTTCACGCTATCAGGATCACTAGAGGGGTTCCACTTCACAAGGCTCAAGGCTGACCAATGGACAGGAGATGTGTGAGTATTTTGTTGTTTTCTTCAATTATGCATCAAGCACTATCTTTCAACCCTCTAAAAACCCTAGAATTAAAATAAGACTTGTATGATATATTTTTTGTGCCCTTGGTTAAAATCAAACCTGATCAACTATATATTAAAAAGAAAAAAAAAAAGAAAAAGAAAGAAAAGAAGGAAAAGAAAGAAAGAAAGAAAGAAAGAAAGAAAGAA
>JANHFX010003361.1:31542-44701 GCA_027560015.1 Chloroceryle amazona | reverse complement strand
GGGACACCCCTGGGGACATGGAGACAGGCCTCCCCCCACCCCCGGCCTCCTTCCCCCAGGAGGGTGCTCCCAGGGTGCTCCCATGGGTTTGGGGAAGGGTCTGCCTCGGGTGGGGGGGTTTGCACCTCAGCTTGGTGTCCTGAAAATTAATGGTAGGGCCCTTCCCTGGCAGGCTGGAGAGCCCTGAGCTTAAAAGGAACGCTGTCAGCTTGCTTAAAAAACTAACTAAATAAAAAAATCCCTTCTTGGAGAAGGGAAATAATCTGTTATTAATATTGTATTGCATAGTTACTCCTAAATTTAGCTTGTCTTCGTTTTCTGGTCTAATCGCTCTGGTAGTCGATTTTATGTGCCAGCTCTCCGAAATTAGCTCAGTGCTGCAATATTTGGGTTGCAAATACTGCAGGGGAAGGTTTGCACTCCAAGATGTTCCTCTGAATTAACCAAAACAAAAGCCCTAACGACAGCCTTTGTGAAAACTGGGGATCCGGAGGCTTTTTCCGAGCCTGTTGGGAAGCGCTGGGCTTTTAAATGGTTGTGCTCTCCTCCGGCGGTGATGGATCGTCTTCCTCGGGTTGCTGTATTCACTGCCCAGCGTGGCTGTGGCAGAGATGGAGGCCAGAGGGAGAGAGAAGGGAAAGAAAAAAAAAAAAAAGAGGTAGTTGGGATTCTGCAGGGAGATTCCTGCATTGTCTGCCGAGCTGCTGTCCTCTGGGGCTGGCCTGGGCACTCCCGTTTGGACTCTTGTCATCTTCAGGCTTCAGATGCGTTTCCTCCTTTCCCAGCCTTGTATGGTTTTTTGTTTCTGCAGAAGAAATGTCATCCTTTTTTATCGGTTTTATTTATTTTGTTTTGGAGGCAGCTGGCTGTCTCTGCTCTGGGGCCTGTCAAGCGTAGCTGCATTGCTTCTGTCCAGGGTAACAGGACTGCAGTGTGCTCTGTGGGTACCTCTGGTCATCGGCTTCTCCAGCAGACCCTCTTGCCAATTAACCCTCTTTAGAGAGATTTTTCCAGGCAGCCCTTTCTGGCCCGTTCCTTATCTGAGGTACAGTTAGCACGTCTTCCCAAAGCTTGCCCGACTTCACTGCTCTGCACTTGGTGGCCGGAACACCTACGGAATCTGGATGGAAAAAGATGCTAGCCTCATTTTTTCAGGGTGGAATAGCAGAAGCCATCGTGGCACGGGGTTGTTTTTGTGGTGGGTACCACGGAGACGGGTGCTTCAGAGGAAGTTGCGTGCGGTGGTGGCTCGGTTAAGGAAGATGTGTGTTGGGTGTGGGCTTTGTCGGCAAAAGTTGTGGATACTTCTTCTTTTTAATGGATACGTGATTTATTTTCTCTTCTTAGGGAAGAGGAGACTTGTGGGCCGTTTTAAGTTCAGTCCTTCTATGGATACACAGCTGATTCTGTCTGTTTTGCTTTCCGTCTACAGCAGATTTCACCCCAGAGTCTATTCAGGTGTGACTGCCACCCACACGTGGGGATCACATAAATCACATAAATTCAGTGGAGCAAAGGGGACCTCTCTAGGTAATCACAGATCCCATTCTCACTGCCCTTCCTGCTCTTGAAACAGCTTTGTATTCCCGATTCTTGAAAATAAGACTTGGTTAATGCACATCAACCTGTATCCCACTAGTATGATATCTGCAGGGTGTCTTTTCTTTTACATTCATTGCAATTATTCCACTTTTCTGTGACCTTCAGCTGTCAGGTGGACATCACGTGTTAAGCTCTTTTGGGGTAGATTGGCTTTTTCAGTCCACTTTTGTACATTTACAGAGTGATACCGTGCTGTTAGAAATCTAATTCTCACACTCAGAGGAGCTTTGGTTTCGTTATCGCGAGCTCATGCGGTGTCACAGTGTTTGTCAGCAATCCCCTCAAGACTGGTACTGATGTTTTCTGGTTTGCTTTTGCAGGGGAGGGACTCTGTCAGGGTGTGTTTGCGTGTACCTGAATGTAACTACACCCGGTGGGTTTACCTGCTCTTGCTGCGAGCCCTTTGATGCTCGAGTTTTATTTAGGGAAATGAGCTCCAAGTGGAAAACAAACCTGGTGCCCGTCTCCCGACGGTGCTGTTGGGGCCTGCGGGAAAGTTGGGTGTGCACACGAGTTTCCAGTGCCAACTTGTGATCTGGCAGAGGTGGGGGGTGTTTGTCCAAGGAGTGGTGGGCAGCCCCTTGGCCCAGCAGGTCCTTTTGAAGGGCTCCAGACTGCAGATGGCTTTGTGTTGGAAACACCACGTTTGCCAGATGGACCAGAATGGGGTTTATACCCCGTTGGTGTTGGTTTGCACTGAGAAAATAACCAGTGTGTTTAACTCCAGAACCAACAGCCTTCTGGAAGCACTTGGACTGATAAAGCCACCAACCCCATGTGCAAGAAAGCTTGAGCAGGTAGCGCTAAGTCACATTTATTTCCTAAACCAATGGAGACTCCTTTTCCTTTCAGGAGGTCATGGCTAGCACATGTTCCTTGTTTGAAATATTTGGCTACCAGGAAAACACCAGGCAGATGATTACCTGGTGAAGTCAGCGAATAGTGCTGAAGTGAATGCTTCCTTTCAAAGACCTGGAGCTCATATGTGATGTGTCTTGTGGTTGTTGGAGACACAAATCTATTGAAGTCATACGTGTGAATTGACAGATGCAGTGGTGGAATTCCGAGGTGGAATGGTCCCCTTTTGTTTCCTTGCTTTCAAAGGCAGCTATTCTTAACAATGATAGTGGAAGATCATTTAAGGTGCTCTTTCCAATGAAATTCTGCCTGTACAGAATTTTCGGGATTATCAATGGCTTCATTTTGGAAAAACATATTCAACTCCTTTGTTTCATTCCCCAAAATCATTTTACTTGGATAACCTAACACAAGAAACTGGAGTTTGGAGCTCTAGACGGGGTTGGGGTGTGCAGTCAGGAGAACACCCGGATCAGATTTTACCCAGACTATTTGTTTGTACCTGAAGTACAAATGAGAAAATGCCCCCCCCCCCAAAGCCCAGCAGATATTTCAGACCAAAAATTGCCTTTTTGATTTTTTTCCTCCAGATGATGTTATTTTACACAAATGGTATATCAATTTGGATCCTTTCCTACTTAACATGTTGTCTTAATCTTAGAATATTTTCTTAGTAACGATCATGATTTTACACTGTGGATTATGACTTTAGCTGTGGGAGTTAGCAATTGGAGGAGATTTATAGAAAAAATGAAGTTAAATTTCATCTTCTCAAGGCTTTTTTCCAAACTACGCTAACATTTACAAGAGCTTTTGGCCATAGATCTGATTCCAGAGCCTTTGTAACTTTTTATCTGTTACAACCCTCAGAAATTGTCCACTTTCTTTGCAATTAAACTAGCTGAATAAAAAACTGGGGCACTTTCAGGGACAGTTACCAGAAAACAGAGATCAACGTCAGATTTTAGAAGTTGAAGCACACAGTGAAGTGGCTTTTTCCTAGCTAGAAAAATAATACTAACCGTACTGCTTCACCTCCTTGGGGTGAGATTAGACAGTGGTGGAATCTTGGATCTCTGTCCCTCTGTCTGTGGGTAACCAGCTTCCTGGGGAGGTTTAACTGCAGGCATGGGGCTGTGCTGCTACCCCCCCACTGGCTTTGGGATACAGGGATCTGGGTAGGTTCTTTAGAAAGAAAAATCTGCCTTCTGCAGAGAGGTTGGGGATGTGAAAGCAGCATGGCCCCATGTTATCTAAGTGCCTGGCCCTGGCCTGTGCTTTGGGGCCCTTCGGGCAGCTGAGCTGAAGAGGGCCTCAGCACCTCGAGTGAAAGCTGATGGATGCCCTGTGCCTGCTGGAAAGCGTCCACCCAGGTAGTTAAATGTACTTGGTTATTGCACGGGGAGAACAAACGTGCTTCCCCCCCCAGTTAATCCAGTTCCAGGGCCAGTGGAGGCGGAAGGGCCGATGGCCAAGGCAGGAGGGCAGGATGCGTGCGTAGGGGATGTGTCAGGTGAGGCCAGCGCACGGACCCGGCGAGAAGCGGCTCCGTGGGGTGAGGTGTCTCGGTTCTCAGCTCCCAGCCTTGCCTGGAGATCTCCCTGGAAGACCTGAGCTCATTGCTGGGAGTCGTGACAGTCAAAATACGGCTGCGTGTGGCCAGCCAGAGCTGCTGACTTGGTGAAAACCTTCTGCAGTCATTCCCTGCTCTCCTTTTCTTTTTTTTTTTTTCCTTTTAGCTGCAAGAAGGCTGCTGAGCTGTCTGTGGAGAGCTTTAGTCTGAACACTTGAATAGATTTGTATATTATGGTTTCAGAATTGTTCTTAATTGGGGCAGATATTGAGTTTGCCAGATGTTAGTAGTTTTGTTTTTTTTCCAGCAGAGATTTTAACTGTTACTAAGAGTTGAACTGGAAATAATTGTTTTACCTCAGGATGGTATTTCATTTGGAAGATTAATAAAGTCCACTTGAAAAAGAGATTATCTTAAATTTGCTGCAGCTGGAAAGGACAAAGATTATCATTGTCAAAGGCAACGCGCGTCAAAACTAACTGGATCTCGTTTTCTTAAAGAAGGGAACTTAATAAAAATGTGCTTAAGAGAAACCCTGGAGGAATGTCTGAAAACTTTTAAAGCTAAAATATCATCGGTAACAAGATGCAAATGTTACGCGTAGACCCAATAAAAAACAAATAATTTTTTTATCCCTCTAGAAGAATGTAACCAGCATGCTTCACTTCTGTCCGTGCTTCAATTGGTTACAGAGCTGGCAATAATGCAGTCTCTGTGTAAAGCCATATATATATATATATATATTTAATTCTGGTATTTCTGCTTTTCTGTTTATGTTTTAAAGGGGTAGTTAGGTTTCAATGTGGCTTTTCCCTGAAATTTAGTGTCCCTTACCACTTCCAAAGCAGCCACACAGCCTGGTATTAGAGATTTTTGGATACCCTTTGCAGTGTATGAAGTTTGATGTGAAATGCTCAGTCTGGTGAAACCCGAGACTCTGTTTGGAAAAGACTTTTTTTTACTTGCACTGAGAGGACTTAAGTTTTCTTTGTGAGGAACGGATAAAAATGTCTAATGTGAAAAGACTTGGCCATATAACAAAAATATACGTCCCTTATGCTTGTTGGCTGGCAAACTGTGCTGCTTGGAGCTGTGCAAGTTAAGAACTGTAAGAATAATGGTTGGCTGGGTGTCGTTTTTCTGTAAACGATGCCATTTTTCCTTCTGAAATGCGTTTATGATCCACGTGAATAGCTGGAGCGCTAGCAAATCTCCAGTTTGTCTGGTTTGGGGTTTTTTTTTCTGTGGTATAGCTAGAAACTGGGACATAGTAATACAGGAGAAGTTTTGGAAGGAGAGGGGAAGGTTTCCCTTCGATCCTGCTTTCTGACCGCTCTGTGGTGGGATCGGGGCTGTGCTCAGTGAAATATTCCAGCAGCTCAATCTCTGTGTGTGCCTTACTTAGAGTGGCTTGTAATGGGAGCAGCCAGGAAGGGCTAAGGTAAGACTGATTTGAGAGAGCTGTCTTGGCTGTGCAAGTTAGCTTTTTAGTCTGAACTTTATCTTTGGCTGATTATTAACCCTGGATTCTCATTAAAATACTGAATTTGCAGATGAACTAGATTGGATGCGGTGAGGAGAAAAATCCCCAGCTCGTGTTGTGGTGAGAGTTTCAGGGAAACTTGGGCCGGGACCTGTGCCCTGTTCTTCAGAGAACAGCTTCCTCTGCTGCAAGAGAACCACGGGACTTTCTGTGTATATTTTCAGTTTACCTTTTGCTTTCTCCTGTGACTCAGGGTGGGAAGCTTCGGCCTTTCTGAAGGCAAGAAAAGAGACTTTGAGAGCAGAGCTTAAGCGCTGAGCAAAACCCCTCAAATACCTCTGATCTTAAACCCAAATAATCTCTGAAGACCCTTGCAATTTAGAGCTGAGGTGAAAACAAACACAGAAACAAGTTATTTCTAGCTCTTCATCATCTGTAATCATAGGCTTTCGGTGCGGTAATGCTGTTCGAGTGCTGGGCTTGGAGCTAAAGAAAGCACTGAGCCCACGTACAGCTCAACAGCTGCTTTCTTGTGGTTAAGGTTTCGTGGTGATGCTCAGCCAGGTCTTACTTTGGCTTCCTGCGTGTTCTTTTCTGTGACTAAATTTTAGTTTGGTTGGGGTTTTTTTAGGTTGCTAGAAGTATTCACAGAATGTTGGTCTTTCTGGTTTAAGTCTCCATCTCAATGCTTAAACCCAGCCTTTTTCTACAAGAAAGGAAGAGATTTCTTCCAGATTGGGCTTTTGGAAAAAAAAAAAAAAAGTTTAGAAACTTAACAGTTTGTGCCTGTGTGGTTTGGTCTCACTTGAAGCTTTTCTGCACCCTTCTGGCCTCTCCACACTAAATATTCTCTGTGCCCAGAACTGGTAAGTGCTAAAAGGTAATAAAATGTAATAAATAGGTCAAGATTGATTTTGCTTAGCAAACAAGGTCCAGGGAAATCATTCAGTGCACAGCTGTGCTTTGAAACCAGGTTTCAAACTTCTTTCTTTTCTTTCTGCTCTACCCCACCATGGAAAATACCTTCAGGAAGGTATTTTCTACATTTTACTGTCTCCAGTTTTCTTTTGTACGAGCGCTCTCTGGTTGCTTTCGTGTGCTGCTATTACCCTGGTCAGGTTTTTCTCAGGTTTCTGTGCATCTGAAGTGAAGGAACTTGCCTCCACTTCATGAAATGAGAAGATGAGGCAAAACTAAGCTCATGGAAGTGTGGCAATGGTTTAGACACACTCGAATTCAAATGTATTAGAATGCCTTGGTTTGGGGGTTAGTGACCCAGAGAAGCTCATGCCTGATGATTGAGGAGTTGTTGTTTAGCAGGGTGGGATTTGGGTTTGATGCCAAAGAAGTAATGTGGCTGGTGTTTCGTGATCCCTCGCTGGCATCTGGTCTAGAAAAGATTCTTATCAGATCTTTTTGCTTCGAAGAAGGCTTGAAGGAAGCCCGGATGATATCATCAGTTCCTGCTAGTGTGTTAGCTGGCTTGTAGGTGGAAATGTCATGATTTGGTGACAAAAAGTGACATCTGGGAGGCATGTACTTTTACCAGGATTTGAAACTAAGCACCTTGTTCATCCAAAGCCTCTTAAAAATGAAATTATTCGTGTTTGTTTAAGAAAACCAAACAAACAATCAAGCGTGTGGGAATCTTTCTGTTTTATTTGCTGTGAGTGGTGTTGATCCATGTACAAAACCACCATCAGCTCTGCCTCTGGAGCCACCTCAATAACAAGAGCATCAAGAGAGCTGGGAGAGAGAGAATGGTGCTCTGTGCCCATTAATGATGCGTCCTGCTTGTTAATGACACGGAACATGGGCGAGTTGCATCGTTACTGTGTGAAAGTGAATCACAGATGATGCATTTCTTCAGCCTTTTGTTCAAGCATTTCCACTCTAACTCATCTACGTGTGACTTGATGGTGGCTGGACTCAATTTGGAAGCGTTCTGCTAGACTCGATGTTTCCCGCTTCCCCCGAAAGGTTGTTAATTTGAATCCCCTTCCAAGTAGATTTTGGGACCGAACCTAGTCACGTCTTCTTTCTGTGTCATGGCTTCAAAAATAAGCCCACTGCTGTGTTTTGGAGCTTGTTCCCATTGGAGAAATGTTCAGTTGTTCCTTTTTTGGCTTTTTTCTGTCTGGAAACCATCACTGTGCGTTGCTTTGGAGAAGGATTTTGGCTGTGGGTGATCAAATGGATGGCTTGTACCGCTCCTGTTAGTAATGGGGCTCCAAGTTTAATCTTCAATCTGATGCTAATTTGGGTGGATTTATTCTGAATTTGCACTGAAATACAATCGAAAGCACAACTTGGCATCGCAGCCTGAGCCTAAATTCCGTGTCGCTTCACAAATCTCTTGGTGCTGTGGACAAGCCAAATGTTTTGATTTCCCGAACTTAAATGGTTTCTGGGAATCTGGGTAGGATTTCCCGAGCCTTTGTGAACAGGTAGACTTCAGATAAAGTTCTGTATTGTTCAGTTATCAGTACCCAGGAGGGTCACCGCGTGGTAAACCCAGTTCTTTTTGCTTCGAAGTGGGGGGGAGAGGGTTGTCTGTGTAAGCAGAGATCAACGCTGGTTGAAGGATGTGGCCACTCGCAGACTAAAAAGAGGAGGAATTAACTTGGGCCTCTTGGTGTGGGCAAGAAAACTTCTTAATTGACAGTGGCACATTAAAAGGAAGAACAGAGGTGTTGAAGGAAGTGAGGCTGGATAATGGGACTGGATCCCCCTTTGCCCTTAAATACAGAAGATGTGTTCAGTCCGGGCGGTGACTCACGTTGGCATTAGAGATCAAAGGGATCCTGGCTCAGTATTTATTCCCAATCAGCAGTTTCAGTGGCAAATGTGTGTCTGTCTGTGGATTCTTACAGGTACAATTTGCCTTCATGTGTCTGAGGGGAGAAAATAGAATTAGGTCCTTTTTTTTTTTTTTTTATTAAATGAAGATTTCTCTGATGCAGAGAACAGAATTTTAAGTTTAGCTGGCCCCTGTCCGTTCAATCATAGAAGACAAGCCCTGACAAATGAAATCTAGTTAAAAAGAATACAAAATATTGGTGTCATTTTACCTAATTCTGTAGAAGGGCATGGTTGCATTAATATTGCATCACAAGACAAATGTTTTCATATCAATATTTAATATTTCAAAAAGCTATTGTCACAAACTGCTACAGGGAGACAAACCAACCAAACCTTTCCTTTCCCTGCTAAACTCTTTGGTAAAGCATTGCCCATATGATGATGTGTTGGGCAGTCTGGATTCTGTTCCTAACCCTTCTCTTGACTACTTTTTTTTTCCAAATTACTATTCCAGAATCACCTTTGACTGCTTCTGTCAACCCTGTAGTTTGGAAACCCCTCTGGTGTTTGGCTGGAGGGTTGTTTTTTTTTCTTTAGAAGAAGAAAAAGGGAGCACGGAGCTCTTGAAAACTCCTTAATGCCCTGGAAAATGTTTTTCCACTAATCTGTATTCTTAACCAGAGCATAGAACTGCTGGTTGTCAGTGGGAGACCAGCTTTCCTTCTTACAGGGGACAAAGTGACCCTTGCAGAGATGCTGTACAGAATGTTATCCTTTCACGAGTGGCTATGGGATGTAAGTAAGCTCATTTTGTGATAACTCTCCCCAAAGGACAGCGAGCTCCTGGTGGCAGCATCTGATGAATCTGCAAATAAAGCCATTTTCCTTCAGAGCTCCTCTTCCCCTTTTGGGCATCAGATGCTTCTATCCATTTATATGCAACACAGTCAGACTCTTCTCTGTTAGGTTTCAATGGCTGGAAGGAATTTACTGTTTTTTCTAACTTATTTTATCAAGGAGACCACAGGAGCCTTGCAGTTGCCACGTCATGGCAGACCATTGTGAACTGGGTGTCTCTGCACTGAACTGGTGTCATTTTTTTCAGCCTTGGAAGAAGTGTCCTCTTCTTTTCAAATGTACAGCTTTATTTTTATTTTTTTCCCCCTAGCATTCAATGAAACGTTAATTACTGCTTGATCCTTCTCCTCTAAAATCCACCCTGAGATACAGCTCTAGACCCGTGGGCAGGGATTTATTCCCCATGGTGAGCTAGGATGTCTTTGTCGTGGAGTGGGGCTTGATTTAGGCGGGGTTTGGGTCCATGACTCAGCCTAATTCCCCTCTAATTGTAGGGCAGTCAGAAGGCAGGGGAATGAGGTCACTGGCGCAGTCACTGTTCCTTTTCACTGGCCTTTTGCATCAATCCCAACTCTGTTCTGGAACTCTTCTGCTGCCCAGCTCTTCCGTAAACAGCCCAGGGTTGCCACTGCTGGCAATTTACACCCCTGCACACAATTTACAGTTTCAGGAGGCCTTCAAATGAGATTTCAGCTGTGAAAATGTAACAACTTCAACGGCCACTTGCAGCTTTCCTTCTCAACTGCAGCTTTCAGCAGTAGGCAAACCAAGCTCACTCCTCTTTAGAGCCTGGGTCAGCCTGGGACTGGGATATTTGAGGGTATTCCAGTGTGGACCAGAGTTCACCAAGGTTCTGTTGTTTTGTTCTGTTTTATTTTTTTCATTGTTTGCCTGTGAATTCAAGAACTCAGTTACGTTCTTGGGAATTTATGCAACTGAGACAGCAAAAACAACTCTCATATATATTTAAGACTCATCTGCCTTTGTAGAAATAATTCAAAGCGCCTAATCTTGAATTTTATATCCTCCCAGCTGTCATCTTTATTAATTTGCTTCCATCTTAATGACATGGTACCGTGGTTTAATGGTAATTCTGTAAAGGCTACTTGCCATAATTAACTAGGAATACTAAACTATATTAATCTGCCCATTGTACCAGGAGTGATTAAAAGCAGCTTAAACGGAATGAGCATTCTTACATTTCTTGAAGGACCATGTGAGGGGTACTGGGTGTTTCCTCCAGCGTCACAGGAGCCTTTGAAGAGCAGTTATTTCTTACCCTTTGGTCATGCTTGTGATCTTGGAATCCTGATACCACACGTAACAGTTACACTGAAATATATTTACCTTTGTAAGGGTAATAAAACTTAAAAAAATGTAGATAATGGATATATGGGAGCACTGCTGGGAGACACTGCTGTGTACTAGAAACGTATCCCACCTGCCTTCCTGTCTCCTCAAAGCCAGGAAGCATCATCTTTTAATAAACAGACTTCCTTCATCTTTAAAAGTTCAGTAAGAATATTTAGTATTGAGGCAGAGATTAAGGGGACTTCTAGATCTCAGTTTGGAGGCTGCAGAGGAAGAGGGAGGGCAGATGGGGAAAGACCCTAAGTCAAGGTAAGGAGAGCAGCGAGCACTTTAGCTGCACCTTGCCATTGTTCTTGGCATTTCAGGCTGAAGAACTGCAGAAGTGAAAGAAAATGTGGGAATAGATTCCAGCAGGATCCCTGGGCCCTTTCCACAGAAGAGCAGTTGTGATGTATTTATCGCTCAGTCTTATCAGAGCCTTTCAGAATTACTTTGAGGTGGTAACAGCAGGGTGTTTACAACAGGGCTAGCAAGGGAATGGCTATTTATAGAAAGCTTTTACTCATGAAATTGGTAAGTCAAATGAAAACCTTTTATGAGAGAGGGTGGTAAGCTGCCAGTGTGTCGTGCTCGGTGCGGTACATTCTCCCGGCCAAGCTCAGCTAGTTGTACATTTAATTACCTGGCTTGGTGTTTCTTTATGGAAATGGATCCGTTTTTCTTAAAATGGATGATTCACCTAAATGCTGCAATGAAAGAAGATGGGAATATCTGTTGAAAAGGAGGTGGGGTTTATATCTTAGTCGGTCTCGATCGGTGTTTCTTTAAGGTCCCCAGCTAGCCCAAATGTGACCTGTGCTATTTAATCTGATGTATTCCCAGAAGCAGTCCTTCAGAAAGGCTGTCAGCTTTGCTGGGATTTTTTTCAGCTCTTAACTGTGGAAATCAGGCAGATCTCCTTGCTGTGCTCTCCAGAGTAATACAGGGCCTTGTGCTGCCTTGCTGTGCAAACCCCTTTCCACGAGAGATGTAACTGGGCATCCGTTTGGCCCACAGGCTCAACGTGAGCGTAAACATTCCAGTGCCTGAGAATCCCTGCTCTGTCTGGAGAGCAGGAGACCCACAGTGCAACAGCAGTGCTCAAAGCATCCACTTTTCCCTCTTCTAGAACACATTGCCAGGAGGTTACAAGGCAGTTCTGAAAACACATAATCCTCACCCTACATGGGAAAAATTTCCTGCAGTTAAAAGCCTCCTCAATTACTTCTCTTCGAGCTGTGATGTAAGAATCTTCCACGCAGTCATGTGCATCAGCTGAGATAATGCACTATTTTAACTTGGCAGCCTCCGAGAGGACATTCATGAAAGCTTTCCTTAGGTGTTTATAGCAAATAGAAAGGAAATTCATGCCACAGAAGTTTGCCTGTACTTTCCGACAGCTTAGCGTTAGATCTTATTATGGCTTCAAATCTCTTCTGTAACTACTTGTCTCCTCGGCTGCCAGACTTTTGGCAAGGTGTCTGCATTTTGCAAAGAGTCCTTAGCCAACAGTAGGAGGAGAGGAATTGCAAGCAAACTGTCCCGAGCACCATAAAAATACAAATGTATTTTTAATCTGGTGATGGTGTATATTGGAGCACGCGTCTGGGATGGCTTTCTTAAAGTTGCTAGAACTCTAGAGAATTCCACTCCTTTGCTACAGTAAAGGGTTCTTGACTATAAGCAGATTTCAGATCTGGTTTATTGTATCCTTGCTTTTTCTTATTCTTTTTCCTCCTGCCCAAAAGCCCTTCTCCCTATTAATATTTTTATCAGTTCTTGAAGTGTTTCCTCTGTTCCGGGGCTAAAAAAAATACTGGGAAGAGAACTGAGAATTAGGGGTGGGTAAAAAAAGAAAAGGAATGGTGAAGCCAAGGGAAATACAGTTATCTGGGGAAGAATGTGGGTTCTGCTTGTGCTACCAAAGTCTAGACCTTGAAAATCAGCTCAAGTCTTGCGTAGTGGATTTTCTGTAGGCGCTGTGAAGGTTTAGGGTGCTTGGCTTCAGAAACAAGTCACGTCTCAGTGTGACGTGGTCATGTGTGCTGGTAATACTTCTACTGACCTGTTGGATTTATTAATGGGTGAGGTTTATTTCTCTCCTAAAATTCCTGGGCTGAAGTGGAGGTGAAGGACTAGGAGTTTGAGGTCAGTGAGTTATGGGGAGGAGAAGCAGGTTGGGGACCCCCTGCTTTAGAAACCACAGTATATCAAGGTCAGACCAGTAGTTAGGTTTTTTAGCATGGAGGAGAGGAGGTGGAAGTCTTATTTGGTGGCAGGCTGCAGGAAGCTTTTATTTATTATAAATATTTGCTTAACAGTGTGCAGTTTACAGTGGTGGGGAGGGTTTTTTTTTTCCTGAACTACTCCATATTAGCCTCACATTTTAGCAAACTGTTAAAATTGTATTGAAGGCCTGGAAGAAGATTTTTGTTTTTTTTTTAATTAGTTCTTTACTTGGTTTCCCCCCTCAAAAAAGAGGGGGGAAAAAACATTTTTTCCTTCTTGTTTCCCCCCCCTTTTTTTTCCTTCTTGTTTCCCCCCGTGGGCGGTGGACTTGGGGAGATATAGGGGCTGGTTCTTCCTGTTGAGTTGGCGTTTGAGATTTGCCCACTCGCGCTCGCCCAGGGTAC
>JANHFX010003361.1:10730-27190 GCA_027560015.1 Chloroceryle amazona | reverse complement strand
ATGGTTTAGGGGTGAGCTGTGTAGAGTAGGGTTAATGGTTGGACTCATGATCCCGAGGGGCTTTTCCAGCCTGAATGATGCTCTGATTCTATGTGATGTGGCAATAGACTACCAACATCAGTAGCCTTGGATGCACTGAAAAATAGAAGACCTTCCAGGTTGGTTGTTGGGTTTTTTTTTCTTTAGCTCTGGGGTTGAAAATAAGTTCATAACTGGTACTTTTGTGTCATGCAAAGCCCGTTGCAAGGAGAGGAGATCTCGTGTGAAAACACCCAAGAGCAGCCTCACCCGCTGTGTTACGCCTAGCTTGAATAAGGATCTTGTGAGTTTGGTAATGGAGTTCTGTTTGGGGCTGGGTGCAAGAACAAAAGGAGAGGTCCAGAGCTTGTCTAAAGACATCTCAGATTTCAAACCAGCCTCTATTTAGCGCAGTGTTGTTTGCAAGAATAAGTCATACAGGAGCGTATGACCTGTAGCTTAAAATGTATTTAATGTTGGCTGGGAATATTGCACAATTATATGTAGATTCTCCTAATGTCTTAAAAGCACCATAATTTTCTTTCTGAAGGAATGCAGGCATGGCAGCTGCTTCTACTTGAAGCTGGTGAACTCTTGTGACGTTACGCATGGCTTTTGTTTAAACACCTCATGTGGTCAGGAGCAAAACACAAATGAACTCTCAGATGATTTTTATTGTGGCTCCGGTAACAGGCTGGAGCATCTTTCCAGGCGAAGGTAATCGGGAGGCATAATTGTGTGATGTTTTTCTGGATAGTAAGTCCTTTTAGTAATTCTCTTTGCAAGCATTTGCTGCCGTTCAAAGGTCTGGATGCTGGTTTAAGTAGAGCACAAGCCTAGAATAATAGGACTTAATATTAACTTCTTTATAATGAGACACCCAAATACTAACAGTGCAAAAGGTACAAGTTCTGCTCTGCGGTGATTTTTTACCTGATCATCTAGACCATTGCTGGAGGCTCAAGGATACAAACTCCTTCGTCGCCGATGTCTGGGAAATGTGATGCTGGGATGATGGGCTTCTAGCAAAGAGCTGCTGTGGAGAGGCTGTTGTTTGCAACAGGCAAGGAACATGACTTCATTCAGAAGTGCTGCTGCTGTTGTGTTACAGCCAGGCTTTAATGGCATCGGACGTTCCCATTCAATTAATACGTTTTACATGGAGCCCATCAACTAACATTTAATTTGCTTCAATAAGAAGCCAGGGCATGTGGGATCAAAATGGGCTGCGCTTGGGATAATCTGGATGGATCCCTGTATTACAGCATCTTAAAAATGCTCACTTAAATGAGAGGTAGCATTGGTGAATAAGCTAATTGCTTAATGCAGCCTTCTATCTACTTTAGTGCTAAACTAAAACTGGTTGGGAAAATGATCTTTTAAACAAGGATTCTAAAAGCAGAGAGAATGGTACATGTTTTGTTGTTGTGGCTTGGTTTGGGTTTGGTTTGTTTGTGGTTGGGATTTTTTTTTTGCTTAACAAAATAAAGAAGGCTTCATAGAGGTTTTTTTTATAACAAAATCCATCTTGCATGGTCGAGTTCTTTTGAGCTGCGTGAAAACACGTGGATGGCCGTTTGTATTTACAATCCCCAGCTGCTTTCTAGTATCAGGAATGGTTTCATGAGATTGCAGATGCAGGTCCTTCTCTCAATTAAGAGACACCGTTGCAAATGGTTACGTAGAGACTGATGCTAAAATTCTGCTGGAGCAGAACTTGCACCTTTTGCACTGTTAGCATTTGGGTGTTTGGCTGTAAAGGAGAGGTTAATATTGAAATCCCATTCTAGACTCCTGCTCTACTTAATTCTGTTTCAGCAGAATTTTAGTATCACAAAGGTTTCTCTACATCTGTCCAGAAAGTCTTGAACACCAAAGCTTTCAATTCACACCCCAAAACAATCACAGTAGGTTTCTCTCCAGCAGCGTGCCCTGCCCAAACTTCTGTCTCGGGCGATTACCGGATTAGGCTGCGGATTCTCTTGTGTGAGAATAAAAGTTTGTACATCTGACAGGCCGTTAAGTCCATTCGTATGAAATCAGTGTATAATAACCAGAGTTATAAACTGTAATGTTGATAGTTATTATCTAGGTGTTGGAAAAGGGATTAGTGGGCATGTTACTACAGACCTGCAGTGAGAGGCAGCGTGTAATGACCGTGAGTAATGCGGAATGATTAAATTGGTTGGGCTGGTGCATGTTAAGTGTTAAATCTCGTGCCAGCGCTGGTGAGCGGTGCGGAGCTCCTGTAAACAAGGAATGGGCGTCAAGAAGATCCCACCACGCAGAGGAACGAGCCGCAGAGGAGCGGGGCCACAAAGAGGTGTCTCTGACCTGTGACTGCAGCGCGTGAACCCTCGCGGGCAGTGCCCGGACGTGTAATTACTTGGTCCTGCCATGGCATGGGTGTTTTCTTCCATCTTCTCAAGGTGTGGTACATCAGAGAGTGCATCTTAGATGCTTCATATCCAACAGATGAGCAAGGCTGGGTGCACCTCGTGCCAAAAATGGGGTAGTGGTGTCTTAGCATGCCAGAAATAAAGACTACACTGTTCCCTGACAGTTCATCCTTTCAGTATATTTATATTTGCAGAAATCATCAACTGTTAATATTTCCGTGAGAATTTTGGAGTCGTTTTTCAAACTAACACTTTTGTTTCCTCTTGTGGATTTAAGCACTCAAGCTCTTGGGTTTTCCTTTCAGTTCCTGCTTTTTTTTTTCCCCCATAAACTGCTGGGGAGACCTTCCAGCAATAACAGAGCGAAAAGCTGCAGAGTTGGTGCTTGAGAGAATGGCAGGGTGAGGTTTAGGCCACCCCAGCTGTTTTCTGTTCTCTTTGGTGGTTTTCTTCCCTGCACGACTTGTACAAAACTACCAGCAAGAAGGGTCTTGTCTTCCTAAAGAGTGTTTCTTACAGAACAAATGTATTGTCATTAAATGTTATCGGAGGAATATTTGCTTCCTTGAGGGAGGGATATTTTTAATGCAAGAAACAGTGACAGTTGATACCATCAGGCGTCGTTAACTCTCAATGGGTCTGCTAGTGCCTTTCTGCCTTGAGCAAGAATATAATTAAACCAGTCGATTTATATCTGGCATACTTTGTAAGGACGTTGGTTCCAATCTGAATAATATCATGCACCTTGAAAACCTTGGGTTTTTAAAAGAACATTACTGAACAATTTTTGTAAAGGCAAACTTGTCTAAAAGGAACTTTCTGTTCCAAAGAGGTTCTGTGAATCTGCTGCAGTGGGCAGTTCACTGGCCAGTATTCCTACAGCTGACTTGGTGCTACTGAGAGAGAAGAAAGGAAGATGTTTTGAGTTTGTTGACGCGGGTATTCAGGGAGTGGGAAGGCGGTTTGAAGCTTATTGTGTCAACATAAGACTGTTCAGTTTAATTCCAGGAACATGAAAGCTTGAAAACTTCAAGAAGCTTTTAAGAGACATTATCCAGTTCTTGAGACATCTCCATCGGCTTTCTTTGGTGTAGGAGAAGTTGCTAGTGTTGAACTGGTAGCTACTCTTCCAATTTCAAAGGAAACAGAGAAGTTTGTGGTGTGACTCAGCTTTACCAGAACACTGCTTTAAGCAATGTTAATCCTAGCTGACTATTCATGTGTTTTGTTTGTCTAATATCCCTGCAATGTAGCTATTCCCGTTAAAGAAAGCCAGCATCCTTTGTTCTCCTCGAAGCTATGTAAGACATGACTGCAGAAGTAGTTCGGGGCCTGGAGCTGCGGTGACTGAATGCTGCTGGAATGTAATGTGTCACATCTGGGAAAAGGGGAGTAGATCCGTCCCTTCTAAAACTCAGGCTAGCCCTTGATTTGGGTGGTGGTTGGAATGAAAACATCCTTGGAAGGTGGGGAAGAAGGAAAACAGCTTGGTTAGATTAGAAATTCATATTGCTGAGTATTTTTTTTTAAAGAAATAACTGAAAATATAATAAAAAACCCTGAGGTCTGGTAGATTTAGATGGCAACATTTGCCTTTCTGGGTCAGGAAAAAGATGATTTATTTTTTTTCTGTTGGTTTCTTTTTGGCTGCAGCTGGAAATCATAGCAATTGATGCATCTGAGCCAAGAACTGAGCGTGTTTGAGAGTGGCAGGAGCAGTTGGTAGTTAGCATCCCGCAGCAAATATGCAAAGAGTGCTGGGTTTTGAGCCTGTAGCAGATAGAGCCAGTTCCCTTTTGGGTACTGCCGCACTCACCAGTCCTGCTGCTGCTTCTCCTGGAGTTACCCAGCTGAGGAGCTACCTCTGCTCTATGCTGCCGAGGTGGTTAATGGGGTGGTGTATCCCTCTTGAGATGAAGGGAGCACCAGGCTTTGCTCCCTTTAGTCCACGTTTTTGGCAGCACGTGCACGAGGCATCACCAGTTCTGGCTGCAAAGAAGCAGAGAGCACCCGCAGCCGGCTGGGATTTGGACTTGTGGAAGACGTTAAGTCTCAGGCAGTGACTGAAGAGAAGGATACTGATTACTGGGAGGGAAATTTAGAGTGTTTTGGATACTGAAGACATTGGAGCCAGGGGGTTAGCACATCCTCAGTGCGTGCTGACTCCTCGCCGCTGCCTTTGGCAGAGCGTGTAGCAGCAGAGCTGCCAAGGTCCCTTCTGAAGTCTGGTGTGGTACAGCAAATACAGGATGATTGTATGAATGAGCAATCTTTCTATTGTCTCACTTCCTTGGAAGTTGAAATGGGGAATTAATCCTCTGCTCCATTGTCATCCTCTACCTTCCCATCCCTCTCCTTCCTCTCTTCGCTACAAATAGTCCCCCGAGGTTTAAGTATGAGGAAAAAAGTAAGATTGGCATTTTTAGCTGTTAAATGAGGTTAATCAGCTTGGTGGTGGGTGGGAGAAATGTGCTCTGAGGTTAAGAATGTGATATTAATGGATAGCAGGACCCTTTTTATCAGTCGAGTGTAAATTTCCTTCTCTTAGGTATGATGTTGTTGGTTAAAAATTACCTGATTGCTTTATTGTTCCTATAATTAAGAGAAACACAAACACTGTTGGGCAGGTGTGTCAGTGTATAAAAGGTGTCATCCTTTTCCTCTTCCCTTAAAGACATCATCTTGGGTTTGACAGAAGGGAATTAGGGCTGTAAATCTCCGCTCTGCAAAGCACACTTTAAACTGGCACAAAGCAAAGAAAAGGAACTAGTGGAATTCCTGCAGGATGAGCAAGGTTAGTCTGAGCAGACTCGGAGCTGCGTAATTTTGGCAGCTGCCCAGCGTGGCTGAACTGCTGGGGAGCGAGGCTAATCCTTTCTGCTGTAGCTTCTGGCATAGTTGGTAAAAAATATGCAGATACCTTTTCCAAAAATACATCCTTTCTTTTTTTTTTCTTTCTTTTTTTTTTTTCCCCCCTGAATGCACAGTGGGGATGCAAATAATACAGCAGGACACCCTGAATGTGGCCAGTATTTCTCATTTCAACAGTTAAAACCTTGAGAAGCAGCATATCAGTTTTTGCAGTGTCTGCTTGACTTCCATCCATAAATGACAGCCTGCTGGCAGAAAGACCGGGAGGAACGATTAAAGCCACGCAACATTCCTCCCGTAACAGAAGGAGCCCATCTTACAGATTGTGAATATAATGACTGCTTTAATTAATTTCACCTTCTTGACTCGTAAAATCTGAAAAACCGAAGTGACTATTTTTATAGAAATGCATATGTGAAAACAAATAGGATCTGGAAGTACAAGCTAACATATTTGATGACAAATGCAAATTCCAGCCTAAATATTTTACTCCGTTTGGCAGCAAATCTTTGCTGGTAAAAAGATGCACAACAAGCCTTCCTGCATAAATCAAACGGCAGCTGTACAATGGAGAATTCACCTCCTGTTAACGCTGGGCATTCTTGCACCACAATAACAGGAAAGAGCGGCTGTAGCCGGCACCTCGTCTTGGCACTGTGCTTGTTGGAGCTGCTGCTGCTGCATTGAGATGTAACCTGTTTGGGTGGCCTCTTGAGGCCACCAAACTGCACCAGCAGCGTGGCTGCTCCTGCTGAAACGATCTGCCCTGGCTTCCAGCTCTCCTGGGATTAAACGTGCGCTCGCAATGCAGAGGTGCATCCAGCAGCGTGGTGGTTGAGGATGCAGCAAATCATTCTGCCTCAGCGGGGCTATCCCGCGATCGAGCCATCACCACATTTCTTTGTGGGGTTCAGAACAGGATGAAATGACGCATTTTAGCAGATTTAACTTTGTGTTTCCAAGAATGCTTTGACTGAACAGATTTCTGGGCCCGTGGTTTGCCATATTCAGTTTAACTATAAAAAGTGTTGAAGCAGCAACAGAAGTGAGCACGATGGTCCTCGGAGATGATGTCCACAGGATTAAAAACAATTCAGTATTTCTTTCCCTGCTGTTATAATAGACTGGGCAAATCTTCTGTGGCACATTCAAAGAGGGGCACACATTTTGCCCCCCCCCTGCCCAAACTCAAACCATGTCCATGCCTGTGAATGTGTATTGGTATGGTTTCACTAATCTTAGCTTTTGAGTTAGTGTTGTCAGATACTGGGTTTTGCTCTTTAAAGGGTTTTGGTGCTTAAAAGGAGGAACTGATGGATGGTTTTACACTTAATCCAATAATGGACTCGAACATGAGGTTTAATTGTCCTGTTTGTAGCTGTAAATCCTTTCCTTTTACTTGTTCAGTGCTGTACAGCCTGCATTCAGGGATGCTCACCCCAAAACCCTCCTCGCAATTGCAGCGCTGGGCAAGTGTCTGAGGCATGTAGATTATTGAGGAGTTTGATGTAGAAGGCACAAAAATATACAAATTGATCGGACCAAACAGATGAATTGTCAGGCTGCTGATTCAGAGCCCTTACCTTCAACGGGTTCTTTTTGCACTGAGAATGTCCCACCTTATTTGCAACCAAATATTGCCCAGGAGAGCAGGAAAAGTACTGATCCCAATGAAAGCAGATTTAGCTTTTTATTTTCCTTACAAACTTCATGTTACTGGCTTGGTGTGCAAGTGAGAGGGACCATCTGCTTTACATTTCAAATAACTGTCATCACTGTCAGCATCCTACAGCTATCATAAGACTTGTGATTTTGGGGGGGGGGAATGTACTTTTCTCCATCGTTAACACTTTGCCTGCAAATCTTGTCTTTCAGATGGGAAGAAGAACTGACGAGAAGAATGAGTCTGGAATCTATGGTAGAAACCTTGCGGGAGGTGAGTTCTGAGTAGCGTGTTTTGAGAGGTAGAGAAGTTTTCTCTGCACCTTTTATTATGCTGGTAATCATTTGGATTTGTCTTGTTAAAAAGCCCTCTCCTGTAACTAGAGCAGCTGACTGTGCTGTGGTACGCTAGAGAATAGTGTTAATAAAGTTTGGAAGCTGAAACAGGAAGGTGCTGAAGTTTCTGACAGTGAAATGCAGGGTTGCTGATAAGGTGCCTTATCAGCCCTGCTCAGGTTAAGCATATGTTGACCTGTCACCTCTTAGTTCTTTGTGTGCTTTCTCTTGCAGGAGGCACAGGAAGCGGAAGCTCTCCAGGAGGAGTTAAATGAAAAGATTGAGAGACTGAAAGCAGAACTTGTGGTCTTTAAGGGTCTGATGAGTGATGTAAGTACACTGGAGAGCAGAGTGGTCAACTCCCACTGCCTTTGTGAAGTGTGTGTGTCATGCAAATGGCTTCATTCATAAAAAGGGTATGGTCCTAGTGAGTGCTGCTTTGTAGTTAGCATTATGGCTGCCTTTATGATCTAATGCATCAGACAGATCACCCTCCCCCTGCTTCCTGTCTGGTCTGTGTAGAGATGCATTAACTTGCTGCTTAGCCCATGACCTGGACTCTTCCCTCCCTTCCCAGTTCTCCACAGCTGGCAGAGCCAGCCCTCGCATCTGCAGCCCTGGGAAACAAGCAAACATTGGAGAGCTCGCAGGTCAGGGTAAAGGGTTCACCCCCCTGCAGCACCGTGTACGGGGCCCTGGGATTTTGCTCTCAGTCACTCAAAGTCGTGTTCAAAAAGGAGCAGTCTGCGTGCGTTTCCCAACTCCCTTTGTGAAAGCTCTGCAGAGGGTTAGCTCAGTGTCACTGGTTCAGGTACCTGGCTTTGTTTCCAGTGCTGCTCTGACCTAAATTTAAAAATCCAACTTGTTTTCTCAGTAATTGCCTCACGTCTCATTAGCCACTGACTTCCCTTCAAAGCTGGACGATCTTTTAGACTATGACTGGATAATTTCCCTCTATTTAGACATACAGAGGGCATGTACTCATGCAGCTATCTAGAGAGATAAACCAGGTTACCATGAAGTCAGGTCCCTTTCTCTGTAAGCCTGAAGTAGTGCTGATTCCAGTTGTCTGAGTATTTCCTATTACGCTTATTTATTCTGTAATTCTGCGTAGAGCTGCTTCCTTCTGTCTCTGTACAACCTTGCAGAACCTGCTCCCTGGTGTCAGATAAATTCTCTCGGGGCCACTAGATGTGTTCATGGGAAATCTGGCAATTAGCTGTCTCTTCTTTTGGTGTTTAATTGAGAACAGGCATGCTTGGTTAGAAGCAGTGTGAAAGGGAGAAGCCTGCTAGGGCTGCATCACTTTTTTTTGTTGGGTTTTTGTGTTTTTTTTCAAGGAAGAAACGTCACTCAGTGTGTACAAAAAGGGTGGTGCTGAATGCAAACATCCTCCTCAGCTTGGGAGAAGGTGTGCTCTGGGCTTTGCCAACTCCATAAGGGAGAAGAGAGCCCAAGGAAAGCAAACTGAGGATGCTTGTTTTGAATCCCATCGTGGAAATATTTAGAGCAGAGAGATGTAAATTGTCGGCACATGATTCTTGCCTTCCTGCGGGTAAGAGTGCCTGGTACCAAGTCAGTGCTGAGGTTGTGTTTACAGCCTGTCAGTGTTTAGAGATTTCTGTTTCTCAGTGTGTTTGGAAAACAAAAATCTTGAACTTGTCCAAAGATGGTTGACAGGGGCTGGAGAAGAACTCAGTCTTAATAATTAAAAAATCAAAACAAAACCAACAAACAAACCTCACAAACAGACAAAAAAAAACCCCAAAACACAACCCCCAAAACTTTGGTTTTAGAAAGGAGATTTGGTATTTAACAGTGCTCTGCAAAGACTTGTTCTGCTTTTCTGGTCAAAGTGGAAGCCTTGCATGGCCATTGAAGTGGTACTTTCCAACAGAGTAAGTCTCATTTAGGCTGGAACGTGTCCCTTTTTGTGGGACACTTCTTCATAAGGAGCCATCTGTACTGCCTGAGTGAGAGTATCTCTCAAATTATATTTATAATTACTGCCCAGAGTGAAGCAAGGCAAAATATTTTTCATGTAGAACTTCTGTTAGGAGGGGAGCCAAGTTAATGCCAGTGAGGAGTATTTTGTGTTACCAGCTTTCAAGGATCTCTTTAGATCCCCTCTTGATTTGACCTTTTCCTGGTATGTATGAAGTTGCTGAGTAGCCTGGATTCTGTTTTAAAAGCAGCTCCTCCTTGCAGGCACAGTTTTGACTCAAATCTCTCTTGGTGAAGTGTTGCCTGCTCACCAGGTTTTAAACTTCATTCTATTCTGCACATGCTCAACGTGGTTTTTCTCCTCCCTTTTTAAAGCATTACTGACCCTTAAAAGGTTACCGTTGCCACATCTAGCAGTTGTTTTGGGGTGGGGATAGTTTGGGGTTTTTTTTCTCGGTGCCCAATAGCTCTGAGTTGCAATTTTCTTTGAGTCAGAGATGAATGTTCAGTATTAGCTGTCTGGTCTGTTTCGATTGTCCGTGTACTGCCCTTCCCAGAGAAGATGTAATATTGTTTAAGAATGGTATGCCCTGGGGTTAGAGAGATACTGAGGGGTATCTCTTCTTTCCTGAACTGTATAATAATAGAAGATAATCACTGCTGTCCTTCCTGCAGCCCATGACAGACCTGGACACAAAGATTCAAGAAAAGGCCATGAAGGTGGACATGGACATCTGTCGGCGAATCGATATCACAGCCAAGCTGTGCGATGTAGCACAGCAGCGCAACTCTGAAGACGTTTCCAAGATATTCCAGGTGATTAGGCCATGAATTTTCCCTAGGGTAGGATGAGAAGTTGAGGGGACAAGAGGGAGCAGTGTTGAGGAATGTGATCCAGGTCACTTGCCTTCTCTGGAAATTTCTCTGGGTAGACATATTTTCTTCTTTCTCGCTCTTGAAGTGTAGCTCTCTTCTGCAGAAGCTGCTCTAGTGCTAACAACAACAAAATGTAGAGAGTTTAAAAAAAAAAGACGTCTCAAGATGTCCTTTAAGACGCGCTGTTAGTCTGCTGCTAGTCCACAATGAATGCAGGAGGGGGGGAAGAAAAGCATTACAGGGTGTAGGTTTGTATAAACAGCTTCCTCACATTTGTTCCCTTCACGAGTGAGAGGTTTTAAGCTTGCAGAACTGTCATCTGAATGTTCTTATTTCTGGCTCAAGCTCTCCGTGGACAGAAATAACACTTCTCTGGTGGTGAGCTCCGACTGCTTTGTGAGACTAGAAACTCCAGCTGCTTTCCTTGAGCTACTGCAGCTCCTTGGTGCTGATATTGAACGTGCTCCAAAAGCAAGGAGCTCCAGCTCTGCGTGGAGCAAACCTCCAACTCCCAGTGCAGTTGGTTTTCTATCAGAATTGCCATTTCGGCTGCAATTAACCCAGCTTCCTTCTGGTTTGATCTAAATGTGTCTTGTTCAGCCTTTCAGTAAATCTGATGCTTTTCTCTGTATAGTGATGCCATGCAGCGTGCTAAATGCTGTACAAAGCCCCTGAACAGATCCTTGTGGTCTCTACTGGTTGTGCTTTCCAGCTATAGTGAAGTTGCCTAAATGTTTGATGGTTTGGTTGTGTTGTTTATTTTTTTTTTCCCCTATCTGTCCCAAAAGACTCAAATCTCCTTATTGGAAACAATTCTTTTCTAGCTTGTTGAGCCATTGTGTTGTACTAGAGGTTCCTTCAGGTCTTTGAGTAGAATTGCTGTGTCTTTCTGCTCAAAGCACTTCAGGTCAAGCATGCAGTGGTTAAAATGATCACCACAGAGAACACTACCAGTGAGGGACGGCTTATGTGCCGAGTCGAGGAAGAACTACAGTAGGTTGGGAGAGGACTGTGTTTTTGTGACTCTGGAACCATCTGTGAATATCTTTTGATGTTCACAGTCCTCGGATGAAGTGATCCTCTGTTCTCTTCGGGGGGGTATCCCTTGACTTCTCTGCACATCTATGAGCTTCCTTTCCTTGAGATTGTCCGGGCGTTTTCATGGTTCAGTTAACCCTTCTTCTGTCAACCTGAAGATGAGCGGTCTGCCTCTGCTGGTGGGGTGGGAATGGCCCTGAAATAAAGGCTGTCTAGAGAGGCTTCCCCTCTACTCTGCTGTGGTGGTTCAACGCTGGGAGCAACAGCCTGTGGTGGTGGCAGGAGAGGGAGAGTTCTGTCACTGCTCTCAAGCCTGCTGCCTGGGCACTCCTGCCAGCTTACGCTTCTGCCCTGTATCATTCTAACCTCTGCATGTTCTCTGGTAGGTCCTAGGCTGGTGTCAGTGAACAGACGAACATCTGTAGAGCGCTGGCAGCCTGCAGCTTGCTTTGCTCTTCGCCGTTCTGAACCGCTTCCTTGTGCTCTGTGTTCACCACTCATTAGCAGATGCGATGCCCGTCTTGAATACGAGCAATCTCTGAGTTGCCTGGGAACTGATGAACGAGTTGTATTCACTCAAACCTAACGGTTCTCCTTCTTTATTTCTGCCCCTCACGGCACAGCACCTCAGTTGAACCTTCTAGTTACTGCTCTTCTCTCCAATTAAGGTGGCTTCCAAGAAGAAGGAACGCAAGCTCACATCTGACGACGACCTCTCTGAACAGGATGGAGACAATGGCCGGTTTTCTGATGATGAGGTCAGCTGTTCGCTGAACATCACGGACGAAATGAAGCGTATGTTTAATCAGCTGTGAGTATCGTGGACAACGGGAGGATGGGAAACTTATTCCCAAAGGCAGACTTAATCCCAGAACTCAGTTTTCTTTGTTTTCTGTGGTTTGTTTTGGTTGTTTTCCACCCAGTGCTCACCATGAGTTGAACTTGAGCTGCCCGGATGGCACCTACTCGAAGGGTTTTCTGGAAGTTGACATAAAATTAGCAGGAGCTGATGTTTTTTTTGTTCCTCCCTTAAGTGGGAGGACCTTGGAGAATATAAAAATATAGTAGTAAAACTAGGTGTGTATATGCTGCTGTAACTAGCAAAAGAAGAAACATGAAAAAAAACCCAACAAAACAGTATTAAACTTGAGTCTGTTCCCTGTGTTTTGCTGGATATCAGATTTCCAGAGTCTTGGAAAGAACCTTGCTGCTGCTTGGGCTGGATGGGATTTGACAATGTCACTGAAAGCTCAGCTCAAAGCTACAAACTTCTGTAGCATTTCACATGATTCTTTCAGTTGAGGGGTAGACAAATGTTAGTGGTGGATCTGTCCAGAAGCTCAGTTGTAGCACTGGATGACAGTTTAGAGATTCCAGGGCTCTGTTACAAGCCTTGCTGCAAGCTCTGGTCTCCCCAGCTGGAAGAACTGCAATTTATTTTACCTAGAGCTTTACCCCAAATGGGAGTGTTAGGAAGCTGTGGAGGCTGAAAAGAGCCTCGCTGCAGCTCGGTGCTACACAAAACTGGTTGGTGATGTGCTGTGCTGTCTCTTCCTCCTGTTTGAGATGGGAGAAGAGTGGCTACAGCCTGGTGAGACACATCGGGAGGCTGCGTTGACATCCAGCGAGAGCTGGACAGGCTGGAGAGTTGAGTGGGGAGAAATGAATGCAGAATAACAAGGGCAAGGGCAGAGTCCTGCAGCTGGGAAAGAACAACCCCAGGGACCAGTACAGGCTGGGGACTGACCTGCTGGAGAGCAGCACCTGGGGGCCTGGTGGACATCAAGATGACCATGAGCCAGCGATGGGCCCTTGTGGCCAAGAAGGCCAAAGGCATCCTGGGGTGGATTAGAGGGGATGTGCTTAGTAGGTCGAGAGGGGTTCTCCTGCCCCTCTCTCTGCCCAGCTGAGGCTGCATCTGGAATATTGTGTCCGGTTCTGGGCCCCTTGGATCAGGAAGGACAGGGAACTGCTCCAGAGAGGCAGCGCAGAGCCACAGAGATGGTGAAGGGAGTGAACATCTCCCTGCTGAGGAAAGGCTGAGGGAGCTGGGGCTCTTCAGCTTGGAGAGACTGAGGGGTGGCCTCATTCATGTTTATAAACATGGAAAGGGCGAGTGTCCGGAGGATGGAGCTGGGCTCTGCTCAGGGACATCCAGTGACAGGACACGGGGCAATGGGTGCAGCTGGAACATGGGAGGTTCAAAGTAAATGTAGAGAGGAACTTTTGCATGGTGAGGGTGCCAGAGCCTGGCCCAGGCTGCCCAGAGAGTGTGTGGAGTCTCCTGCTCTGGAGACTTTCAAGCCCAACCTTGACATGTTCCTGACCTGCTCTAGGTGACCTTGCTCTGGCAGGGGCATTGGCCTAGATGATCTTGCAAGGTCCTTTCCAATCCCTAGCATTCTGTGATTTTGAGGGTCTGTTGTTACCAGAGAAAAGTCCCCAGTAAGAGCCATAGGTTTGACTTTCCTAGCAGTTGAATATGGGTGTCTTCTGCCAACTGCTGCAGCGACTGCAGAGGGCAGAATTCCCTGTGCTTTCCCACATGATGTAGGGCACTAGGAATACGTGAGAAGTCCTCTGCAGAGCACTAGCTCCTCTTCTGTTCTCAGCTGTTGCCAAAAGTTCTGTTTTCAGGGCATTTGTCTCTTTCCACCTGAATTTCACGTAGAGGAGAGCACGTTTTTGGCAGAAGTTGTAGGTCAGTCTTCTTTGATAGGACTTCTTTTTTAGGTGATTTTAGGTCCTATTCAGTGTAATAAATACAGATAAATACTTCTCCACTGCCAGAATTCAGTGTGAGAGCAGATAGCCTTTAGCTTTTCTAAAAAAAACACACAACAATTGAGCTCCTAGGTTGGTAATGCCATCTAGGTTTTAGTTCTTAAACCTTTCCTGTGATACCCAGTTTTTATTGGTGCTGCTAATGAAATTCTTATCTCCTGATCCTACTGCATGTGACACAAAGTGCTGCAGGAATCTTGTGAAGTACAAATTGGGTTGATGCCGAACAGTGATCCTGGCTTATTGAAGATGGTAGATCTCTAAGGATGGCTGGGCATGGGGGCTTTCTAGAAAAGAAGAGCTTAACAACTAGCTGAATAGTTTATCTCATTAACAGAAGCTAAAAGCAACTTGGTTTTATCTGTAATGAACTCAGTCTTTTAAGTGTCTAGCAGCAGAAAGTCCCAAGTGCAGTTGGCTTTGGACAACGTCTGTGTCTGAAGGAAGCAGCAGTCAGGCCTGGGAGCCTTGGTGCTGTCTGACAAGGACAGCTCTGTGAAAAGCAACTGTTTTGAAGAAGTTGAGCTGCCAAAGGCACCATCGTGCATGTCCGTGGTTGTTTAAATTATTTTTTAAAGTCATGCTGAGCGCAGACAAATAGCCTGTTTCTTTTGCCAAGCTCTTTAGCCTCCTAAAGACAGTATGGGGCTCAGCTTCCGGACTGAGATGTTATCTGTTCAAAAGGAAGTGAGCTAAAGTAATAAAAATGCATCAGTCTGAAATTAGCAGACTGTTTCTGGGAGCAATTGCAGGTTTTTTGTCAGATCTCCTTAACGAGGACAAGAAGCAGCTACTGGTGTTCTGCTCTGCTGCTGTGCAAACCAAAAGGGACTTCAGGAGCCTTCTAAAACTTTCCTTTATTGCCCAACTGGCTGCACTAAAGGGCCTTGACCAAATAACAGTGTCAAAGGCCGCTCTTGCCACTGTTTGCTGTCAGTCTTAAGCGGCTCCTGTAGTCTCTTTGTTGTTCAAGTCAACGATAAGTATCTATTCTCACCTGCACATCATTCTGGGGTTGAGGTTTTTCATAGTTCTTACTTTTAAAAACCATGTTTTTAAGCGCTGCAGGGAAAACGTTGGCTGAACTTCAACCTGAAAATCAGCAGGGAGTCTTCTGGTGGCTGTTTCTTGTGAAATTCCTCCAACTGTTTCGGCTCCTTTGCCCGTGTATGAAAAGAATGATCGAAAACATTCTTGTGGTTTTGCAAACAAGGGAAACTACTGCGCAGCACCATCTGGAGGACAGAGCCAGGACTGTGGAATTGAACTGGGAATGAGAACAAGGATCTTTTATTCTGCTTTGGGGTGGCAAAGAGCCCAGGAGCGAGGGACTTGGACAGAGGCAAAGTCTGTTTGTAAAAACTGTGAGGATTTTCAGCTGCTGCATTGTCTCCTTCATTCAGTTCTCATAGCCCCCCTTTTTTTTTTTTCTTCCAGAAGATTAATTAGTGGCTGAGGGAGCGGGGCTGGAGTCGTTTTCACTAATGCTTTTCCTGTTTTCTCAACAGTCGTGAGACATTCGATTTTGATGACGACTGTGATAGTTTAACGTGGGAGGAGAATGAGGAAACGTTGCTTCTTTGGGAAGACTTCACAAACTGCAATCCTTCAATTGACCTCCAAGGAGAGGTGAGTTTATTTTTGCTATTTTCTGGAACTATTCTCTGCAGAAACTGTATCCCTCAGCTGCTCTCGTAGCCATTTGAGCCTTCGGATATTTGACTGGTGATCTGGTTTGCCACGCAAACTTGCTTTGATTTTAAAATCCTTTTAGTGCTTTCTCTCTATGGTTGCTTTTCAGTCTGTGCAATCAGTTTATTTGCCAAACTTCATTTCTTCTGCTCCTTCAAAACGAGTATTTAAAAGTACTGAGAGAGAGAGAGTGTCAAAAGATCCAATGCTTCTGGCTGTTCCAGAAGCATCAAGCAATCTGTCACCCGAAGCAGTCATTTCTCTAAAGCTCTCTATCTTCCACGCAGCATCTCACTTTCTCTGTAGATTATCATTCACACTTTAATTGTCAAAATAGTGCATGTCATGTGGGGGATGGCATTGCAGTTATTCTAGTGAGGAGAAAAATAAACTCGGTATGGTCTGGGGAAGATGTTAAAGCATGTATAGCTCACCACAAACAGAGAAGCTGTGGCTGCAGCCCATGGAACCTGGGAATCTTGTGCTTCCCTCTTCCCAGTCAATGGGAATCTCCTGGCGTTAGTGGATAATAAAGAAGTTGCTTTTAATCCTGAAGATCCCCCATAAAGTGATGTTGGGGGTGTTGGTTGACAGAAGGCTGGAGTTGAGGCAGTGTGTACTCAGGTGGCAAAGGCCACCAGCATCCTGGCTGTGTCAGCACTGGTGTGGCCAGCAGGACCAGGGCAGGGATTGTCCTTCTGGACTGGGCACTGGGGAGGCCATCCCTTGAATCCTGGTGTCAGTTTTGGGCCCCTCACTCCCTGCAGGACATGGAGAGGCTGGAGCGTGGCCAGAGAAGGGCAACGGAGCTGGGGAAGGGGCTGGAGCACAAGGGGGGTG
>JANHFX010003361.1:0-10495 GCA_027560015.1 Chloroceryle amazona | reverse complement strand
AGGGCAGGGGTGGAGTCCCCATGACCCCTGGAGGGGTTTCAGAGCCCCCCGTGGAGCTGTGGTGCTGAGGGCCAGGGTCAGTGGTGCCCTGGCAGTGCTGGGTTAATGTTTGGACATGATGATCTTAAACATCTCTTCCAACCCAGCCCAGCTCGGTGAAAGGAAGCTATTGTCAGCATGTGGCCTCATTCAGTGACTCCTGAGCCTTTTGAAACAGGCCTAAGGAGAACTGACAAGTCAGGCTCTGGCTTTGTGACACTGTTAGTTCCTTACTGAGCAGCACGGCAGCGGTCGGTAAGAAATAACCCTGCCTCCTCCCATCGTCGCGGTAGCGTAAAGGTGCTGAGGCAGCAGTTTCCCCAGCAGTGTCTTGCCTTGAGTGCCAGGGGTGCCTTCATTTACATCCTCCCGTTTGTGTAGCATCTGGCGTACCCTGGAACCGCGGAGATTACTCAGAAGTGCTGGGGCTGCAGAAAGCAGCGTACTTAGCTACACGTCGTCCGTTGAGCGGGGAGAGTGGCAGCGATAACGTGCAGCCCTGTGCTGGAATTAGTGACAGATTGATTTGCATAGACCCGTGTGCGCCTGTCTAAGCGCAGCTATCAGAGGAATATTGCCGAACTCAGACCTTCCGTACGAAAACTCTAAAGGTTTTAAGAAGCTTAAATCCTTCTAAATGAAAATTATCCAAGGAAAGGGTAGATTTGTCTTGTAGATGGAGATTCAGAATAAAGAGTGCTCCGGCTGTGCCTGGTCTTTAACATAGCTCTTTACATTCCTGAATCTGCCTTCCACTGGCTTTATTCCTTTCAAGTTCTTATGCCTTGCCCTCGCCACCTTCTTTTATGACCTTCCTCCTTAAAGCGCTTCTGCATATAAAAGGATAAGTGGAATGATTCTTCTAACTCCAGGCTGCTTAGCCTGACGTTGATACCAGGTAGGATCCTGATAAAGCTGCCGCAGATGTGGCCAAAGAATGGAAACATAATTAATGCTCATCAGTGCAGTTACATTAAACTGATGATTTATGGTTTTTTTCTGGAAAAGGGAGGTAGGTAATAACGTGAGAGAGAGAACAATGGCATTGTTTTAGTCTGTGACAGCGTGAAATAGTGCTGTGTGTTTTGTAGCCCAGACTGTACTGTCCGCCCGAAGCCACGATGGCACCTGGGCTGTTGTCGGGCAGGTTGTTCCCGTTGGGACAGCCCCTGTCCTTCCGTGGGGCGTTTTCATGGGGAGCGTGCTGGAGCGAGCTTGCTTTGCCCAGCAGAGCAGAGAAGAATGTCACCGGGAAACGAGGTGCACAGAGCATACGGGTGAGGTGACAGAGACTGGAAGGACTTGAGAGCAATTGTCTGTAACTGGACAATGAGAGTTCCAGTGCAAAGCTGTGTGTAGTGCTGTGGTCAATGCAAGGAACAATTTTAGAATCGTAGAACTGTCAGGGTTGGAAGTGACCTCAAAGATCATCTTGTTCCAACCCCCCTGCCATGGGCAGGGACACATCCCACTAGAGCAGGTTGCTCAGAGCTTCATCCAGCTTGGCCTTAAAAACTGCCAGGGATGAGGCTTCCACCACCTCTCTGGGCAACCTGTTCCAGGGTCCTCATGGGGAAGAACTTCTCCCTAATGTCTGACCTGAATCTACCCACTTCTAGTTCTGGTCCATTCCCTCTAGTTCTGCCACTGCCTGACATCCTAAAAAGCCCCTCCCCAGCTTTCTTGTAGACCCCTTAAGATACTGGAAGGTCACAAGAAGGTCCCCTCGGAGCCTTCTCTTCTCCAGACTGAACAACCCCAACACTCAGTCTGTCCTCACAGGAGAGGTGCTCCAGCCCCTGATCATCCTCGTGGCCTCCTCTGGCCATGTTCCAGCAGGTCCATATCTGTAATAAGGGCTCCAGAACTGGACACAGGACTCCAGGTGGGGTCTCACGAGAGTGGAGTAGAGTGGGAGAATCACCTCCCTCAGCCTGCTGACCACGCTTCTCTTGATTTTGTTTCCTGGCTGGAGAACTGTTACAATCTGTGTGATCAGACCGAAAGGTTCAGGAAAATCCATGGCTTTGGTTCTTTGGCGTGCACCAGGTATTTGTGTTTAATTGCTGAAGCCTTGCTCTATAGGTTCCTTGGTCAGAGAGATTCTTTGTGTGCACTCAGCCACAGCCATGGTACCAAAGTGCATTTCCTGGGATGCCAGAAGCAGAACATACCTTGCCTGTGTGAAAATGTATTAAAAAAAAAAATCTTTGTGCAAAAGAGCCAAACCACCTGCATTTCTCAGAGAGGTTAAACAAGAAAACCTTCACCCTGCCACTGAATTTCTCACCAGTTTCTTGCTAATTCTGTGTCCTCCTTTCCCCTGCAGGAAGAAAACCTGGGAAACTTGATCCACGAAACAGAGTCTTTCTTTAAAACGAGAGACAAGGAATACCAAGAAACGATCGGGCAGATAGAGGTAAGTAAGCACTTTGTGAGGATGTGAATTGTTTCGGATGGATGAAAACGTGTGGTGCTGTGGTCCAGCACCCCCGCAGAGGGAAGGTGGAATGTCTAGATATCTAAGAATGCAAAAGCATTTCCCACTTGGGATACTTTCTAAATACCATTCTCTTTACAGCACTTTACTGAGTAAGCATAAATCTGTAGGTGGCGGAGAGGGATCCTTCAGAACAAAGAGAATAAAAATGCACTATTATTCTTTTTTACCTCTCTTGCATATCCACTATCACCCTGGGAAATGCTTCAAGATGTGGCCTCCAAGGTCACCAGGCACAACTGCCGTAGCATCGCAGTCTTTGCCCTGCCTAGAATCTGCTTCTGTTAATCACTGTGTGTTGACAACAAGACGCCAAGCAGCAGAAAACAAACACACACAAACCTCAGGCTCAAATCCCCTTCCTAAGCTGATGAATCCATTGGCACTACAGAGCACTGATGTTAAACAGGCGTAGCACGGGTGTTTTGGCTTGGCTCTGGGCAGCTTTAGCATCCCCACCAGTATGGAAGAAGGAGTGGAGCTGGGAGAAGCTGCTAGCAGCTCGCCTTAGCCCAATTATTTTCTCTTCTTTCTTACAGCTGGAATTGGCCACGGCCAAGAGCGACATGAATCGCCACCTTCACGAGTACATGGAAATGTGTAGTATGAAAAGGGGCCTGGATGTACAAATGGAAACCTGTCGTAGGCTTATCAAAGGCTCAGCTGACAGGTAACAAGATCTTGCCATTCTGTCTGGGGTGCTTCAAGAACGTATTTTGCTCGTTTCCCACCGAGTTGGTTTAAAGGCAATAGTGTCACTTTGTCCTTGAGAGAATCTCGGTGTGTTCGGAGTCATGTAACAGTCTTAAGGAACCCTGTGTGTAGGTTCCTACACACAGGAGTACTTGTAAGGGTTCAACAGCTATTGGTAAAACCGGGGGTCTCTAACTTGGATGGATGTTTAGCCTTAACATCACAGACTAGAGCTCTTAAACAACAGCCCAGCTGACTCTGGTTTGTACTTGAGATTTTATCTTCTCGTGTGGTAAGAATCCTGTACTAGGGGAGATTTTTCTTCTCTCTTGCTCACCCCCAGTATGCATCCTGGCTGGAAAGAACAAGATGATGTAACACTTTTTGAGTTTTCAAGACTGTACATGTTAGGGATGATGAGAGTCTCTCTAGGCTGTTCATTGGACTTAACTTCCATTTCCTCCTCAGTACCCCCAGGGAGGTGGCAGCACACAGGCTGCTTAAGTTTACTACTGATAGTTCCTGTAAACTCAAAAGTTTGTTGTTAAAAAAGGATATTTTAAATTGTTTTGGGAAGTGAAAGTGACCGTTTCCTGTAAAGGTTCCTTTTTAAATTTTTCCTTCTGTCATTAATATTAATTTTTTTGACTAAACCATTCTCTCAATTTCTCAACAGAAATTCTCCATCTCCCAGCTCTGTAGCCAGCAGCGACTCAGGAAACACAGATGACATTCAGGATGAGTTGGACAGAGAGACGGATGTGGAGCCCATGGTCAGCTGATACGTAGCTGGAGCATTCCAGTGAAAGGGAAAACACAAGGAAAGATTAAAAACCAATACACTGATGGGAGGCAAAAAAAAAAAAGACTTGAAAGTCCTCACACAGGGTTTCTAAGGAGTCATTCCTACACGCATCCCCACCACGCCCAAGGATTGGTGCTGTAAATTTCTATTGTTATACAAATCATAAATGCAGAGTCTTGTAAGAAAACGTGGTGTTTTAATCGTGCCTTTGCCCCAAGCTGAGCCACTTTGAGCTCCAGTGGAATATTAATAGCAGGTGTTTTTATATTTACAAAAAAAAAATATTATTAAAAAATAATAATAATCTGGTAGCAGCAGAGAATGGTGCTGCAGAGGCTCTGGGTATTTCAATAAGCTGATGGTTTTATTGAACTGCTGCACTGATTGGCAAAAGGAATGCTGGCAAAAAGAGAAGCAAACCCAAGACAATTATGGTACAATTACCAGTGTCTGGCGTGAACCAGAATGCCTCCAAATTGAGCTGTAATCGGTTACAAATAATAGCAGGTTTACAGGCAGCTTTGAAGATAAAGCAGTTATACAATATTAAAAGGAATTTCTTCATTCCATCTTTCTGGGTGAAGGAATTTTGAGATTTCTTCAAGCTTTCTGCTAGACTCCAGATTCTGAAGCAGCAGGTCTCAGCTCGGTGGCAAAGCAGGTGGCCCAAGGAGGGGTCAGTGGGGTGGGACTATCGCTGAGAAACTACTATGCAAAAGACCAAAAAAAAAAGGAAAAAAAGAAAAAAAAGAAAAAAGCTCGCCTTATTTATGTGGAATGTTTGGTCCCTGCTGGGCTACGGTTATCTCTTGGGGAAAAAGGAAAGCTAAAAACACATTTGCACATGTTAGTTATCTGTGGAGCTTCTTTTGAGGAGGAGTGTCCTATTAGGATGCCTTTGTTTCCAGTGATTGGATTAGGAGGGGAATCAGCCCTTCAGTTCCCGAGCTGTTTTCTTTTTTCAGGATATTTTTTTTTTTCTGGGTGTTTGCAGATTTAACTTTGCTGACAGGGAGATAACTCCTTTTTATGCTGCTTTCAGGATTTTTAGTGTGGGATAGTTGAAGCATCAAGATAAACTGACATGTGGTGGTGTAGACGTAGGCTCGAGACATGACACTGGGAGAGTTCCAGACCACTACTCTTCAGAAAAGCTGAACGGTGGAAAAAATACCATAATCCTTTTGAGGGTAGTCAAATGAATCCCAAACTACTGCTGCCCTACAACTAGGGAAGAAGAGCCATGTGCTTTCTCTGTGAGAAAGTGAAAAGACTGAGGCTTTGTCAATCTGTCTGTATTTTTACCCAGGAGAAAGCAAGGTCAAAAGTCAGATCACTTGGTGGTATTTGAAGAAACTGGCATCATCAAGCTGTTCATGGTTACCAATGGGAATTGTAGCACCTCAGCCAGGTAAAAACAGGGTATAAACCTCAGCCAATAATTTTTGTTTGTTTGTACTTTTAGACAAAGATTGAAAGTGTACTGTGTAGTTAACTAGCAGTCGCAGGATGCGGAGTAAATACCAAATGTGTGTGGTTTTCCTGCCAGGAAGCTTAGAAACTCCTGTGTAGGAGCAGTGCTAGGACTGGACAGGGAAGTACCCGATTTCAGCACCCTCTCAGTGTTATATAAAGGTAAGCTGGCCAATCTTTTTAGCTTCCTGAGTATTGTTTCCAAGCCTCTCTTACATATTGATCTGAATTCAGTGGGGTTGCCTTGTAAGCATCCAGCCAGTATAGACCAGTGTGTGTTTTGTCCAAAAAGAGCACAAATGTCTCAGCAAATGGCACATTCTTGGGCAGAAATGACTCCACCTCACGCAGCTACGTGGAGAGGCAGGACCTGATCAGGGGCCTTCTGCTCGTGCTGGAGCCGTGGGTACACGAATGGCTTCTCAGTTTGAGTTTCTTCTGTTGCTGCCTGGAGTTCCAGCGCTGTTCAGATCCCTCTCCTGCTTGGGTGTGCTGGTGCTTTTAGACCACGTGAATCAAACGGGCTCCCTGTGTTTTTCAGAGTGAGGAGGAGGACTGGGATGATCTATCTGGATCCACGGTGTGGAGTCCCCAATCCACAGCTGATGGCTTCTATCCCAGTGAATAGATCCAAGGATGTTCTTGTGGTTTCCTTACCCATTGAAATCCTCGGTGCCATTACTCACCGAGTAGCTAGCAACTTCTTGATCCTGTGGTGTGGGTTAAAGGCTTTTAAAAGCCTGTTTCCATCATGTAAATGTAGATAACTTTTCCAGATAAAAGAATCCTTATTCCAAAGTGCTTGTTCCTATGACTTCTTAGGTGGCCAAAGTGTTTAATGTCCCTAGGGCTGCAAGCTGGGGGGTGGGGGCAAGAGATGTGATATTTTTTTGAGGGGGCTGGGACTGCATGTTTTCTAGTAAAGTACTCTTAAGGTTTTCAAGCCTGTATGAACTTCAGCTGCTAATAGAGTTTCTCACGAGGCTGAGAAACCATCTGCCAAAGCTGGATGTCTGTGATGCTTTAGTGACTTTGGTGGAGGCGTTGCTAAGCCATCTCCTTGCACAGGAACTGGAGCCTCGTCGCAGGCTGTCGGTCAGCTCTCCTCGGTTAGCAAATGCTCTTTGGTACTGGAGAACCTGAGCAATTCTAACGGCCGTCCGGCTTAAGCTGCTGTCTTGTGGTTTTATTTTCTTTAAAACTCAGGAGGAAAAAGCTGGTTTTGAAACCAGTAGCTGGTATATCGAGGGTAGGGACGAATATCCTCAGTTTGACGGCGAGAGCCAAGCGAGAAGGCAGAAACTGAGCTGTCAAAATGAGCTGTAAGCTACAGTTTATCTCCGAGCCATAACTGTGAGGAGCAGCTGCAACAGGGCTGCATTTGTTGGTAGGTGTAAGGGATGAGGGTCTATAGTAGAGGGTAGAGAAATAACGTGTATGACGGTGATGTGTATGAGTAAGTTACCATGGTTGTTGGTGTCTGTTTCTTATAACCATATGTAATCCATTTTTAAAGAAGAAAAGGTGTTTTCATACTCGGGATTGGGGTTTTAGTTTCATTTAGGCTGTGTAGGACTTGGTGGCTTGACCCTTCAGGAGTTACAAGGGTTGGTCCTTGATAGGTTCCCGAGGAGGTCTTTGGTTTAGTTCCGAGCACTGCTGCTGTAGCTGACAGTGGTCCTGTTCCGTTTGCATATAACCACTCTGTAGAAACCAGATCAAAAGCTTGCCAGGAAAAAATGGTAAAAAAATGCTGGAAATGATTTTGATGACCTCTTTCTTTTTCCTTTGTAAAGCTGTAAATACTTTATTTTTGTTTTCTATTCTTAACGCGGTGTCATATTGACACTTTTTTAGACTTAACAATCAGAAAAATCCTCTTCGTTGTTTCTCAGTTTTTAAAAGGGGATTTCAAAGAAGCAAATTTTTTTGCTTGTTCGCAGTGTAATAATAGATCAAATTCCTAAAATGGGTTTGTACAAAAAAAAAAAAAGAAAATGTTTTCAGTAAACAAACAGCAGTTGCTTTTTGTGGATGCATGTTGTTCAAAAATGTCCAAAGAATAATGTGGTACAAATGTGTTGTTTGTTTTTTTTCAAAGACTTAGTAATTATGATATTAGTTCACACAACAACAACAACAATCAAAATTCTTAAAAGAAAAAAAGTGTCTGGGTGGGGGGAATGTAATGAAATTAAGCTAAATGTGTAATCTATTTATAAAAACAAATCCACAGTATATATTCTATTTTTATTAGAGGTTTTTAAAATGAAACAGAATTCTGTTAGCAAATGCCATTATTCCCTTGTAAAGAATCTTCTGCTCTTGCTGGGACTCCCAGGTTCTCAAAGGGTTTCCAAGGACAACACGGCCACAACTCGACAGGCAGGGCTGCGAAGCACTCGCCCGTCGCTTCCTCGGAGCGAGAGGGTGAAAGCAAAACAGGGGAACAGCTTTTCTGCTCCTGCAGAATTATTGCTGCTTCTCCTGGTTGGTGTTTTGCCTTCCTCCGATTGCACCGCATTCTGCTGGAGAGGGGAAGAACCTCCCTTTGCTCCCCTAAATCCTGGGGGTGTTGTTGCACAGTAGGTGTAAAATCTGCCCCGGGGTGGGGTTTGTGTTGTGCCTGCTTGGGAGATAAATCGACTCCAGCAGAATAAATTGGAATTAACTTGATAAAACAAAATACTCCATCAGAATGGTGCCTGAATACGGATCTAAAGCTGCTTCTGATGTAAGAGTTCGGGGTTTTTTTGGCAGAACCATTCCTGCCAGCAGAAACACAAGTGGGGTCATGGGGCCGAGGTTGGCCGAGGCGGGTGCTCGCAGCCGTGCCGCAGCGCTGCAGCCTCTCTGAAGCAGCTATTTCCTTCCCTCTGTTTCCCTTGGCTCTGGAAAAACGTTGGAAGAATGTTTGTGTTGGAGCGTGAATTACAATACTGGGAAGCCTCTGATTGTGTTTCATGTTGGAGTGTTTCATTTTTAGAGCTGAATGTTTAAAAGACAGCAAAATGAAGCAACGATGGTGTTTCTGTGGTGTAATAATAACCCGATGAGAATTTTCCACCTTTTTGCTTCAGGACTTTTTGTTTTCAGTTTTGTTTTTATTCATTTGCACTGCTCCAGGACTTGGTTGCGGGGGAACAAGCGGGTTTTAAGTAATTAAATAAATCTTTGTTTTCATTGTTAAGTCACCCAAATGCTTGATTATAAACTTTTAGTTGAATGTAACTTTTGTCAGCTGGAGTTTTTAAGGAGGAAAAAGTGCCAAACAAGGCAACGCGTGGTATCCTGGTGTTAATAATGCTGGTTTTCGAGGTGAACTAGAACCACCACCTGCTGAATTCATACTTCAGCCCCTGCCAACCCGTTTGGGGAGCGGGGAGCACTGAAGGCTTGAACCCGAGTCCTTGGCAGAGCAGTGAAGAAACACTTGATTGATTTTTTTTGTGTCTGTTTTTGTGTGTAGTGCAGTGTGTTAAGACCCTTCCGCATTTGCGGGAACCTTTCAAAGCTTCTCTTTTGAAGAAGCAACAGATTGTGTTTAAGAAGTGGGTATGTGATGCTTCTGGAAAAGAACTCCCTCCTAACTTGAAGCACTCCAACAGCAAAGCACTTCTGTAAGCAAAGGTGGTGCTCGTAGGTCTGGCCACCTCCACCTGTGGAGGAAATAACGATGTTCATGCTTAAAACACCCCCCAGGGTGCCTTCAGACCTGGGTCATTTCCATGGCAGAACACCCTGGCACCACAAACCCCACCCCTGTGGCTTGTGGGCTGTCCAAACCTGCTCAGATCCCACCTGAAATCCTCACATTTCTTGGTTTTATTAGAGAGGTTTGAGGGTGATGAAAAGCTTGGTCACTAGACGCGCTTCTTGTGTGACGTGGTTTCACCAAAAGAGTTTCGCACACAATTCAGTCCTGAAAACACCTTACCCGTGGCTACGTAGCCGAGTTCTGCCAAAAATGAGTATTTATTATTTAAGGTGTTGAAGTGGAGGCTGTTGATGACTCTTTCCCCACGCTGTTGTCACTTCTCGTCGGTCCCTTAGGTCACGTAAGAGTTTCTTTTATACACATGAAAACAGACTACTGATCAGTGTGGAAATTAACCTGTTTACCGTACTGTTGTAAATATTGTGCTTTATATTCTGTATATTAGCTTCTTTTAAAGACAAAAAAAGACTGAACTGATGATGCTATTTGATCTTTGGTGAGGAAAGGACGAAGGATGAGCCAGCTCCCAGGCTCGCTCTGGAGTCGAGATGTAAATCGATTCCCTCTGCGGCTGGAAGTCTGTCCTGGGAATTTGCAAGCAGACCAAATGGTACAGGCACTTACCGGCGGTGGATTTTGGACCATCAAAGGCTTCGGAAATCTAATCCACTTTAGCAGGGCACCAAGAAACACCCGCAACCAGAGCCAGAAGCATTCGCCCTCCTCCGAGTTCCACCGGATTATCTCCGTTTTCCTTTTTTTAGTGCCAAAACCAACCCTACCCCCCCCTCCCAGGTCTGCTCTCTAACCAGACACCACTCTGGGCTCATGTCCCGCATCCATCGGTCCGTCCTGGGCCGTGCTGCCCAGCGGGAGAGGTTCATCCTTCGTCGCTCAGCCCATCGGTCGCCTACCCCCCCCCCCCTCGGGCTTCTCGGCGAAAAGGGGCTTGCGGGAGCTTGTCGATGAAACGGGTTCTAGTCCTTCTCTGGTTACGAGGAAACCAACCTATGAAATAAATACCAAACTCCTGGTTTAAGGGCTGTGCGTGTTCATTCGTGGGCTGGAAAACACCGTGTAGGGCAAAAGCTGGAGCTGAGGGGCAGGACCTTCCTTTCTCCCCTCAGCAGGTGCTTTGGGCTCCCCTAATACTCCCAGCTCCCCTCAAACTTGGGATCTTTCCGCTGCAGCTCCACTTTCTGGAAACTATAACAGTCCCTGCACCCCCCCCCCCCCTCAGCCAGGCGCCTGCTTTGGGTTAAATCCC
>JANHFX010003360.1:33495-43612 GCA_027560015.1 Chloroceryle amazona | reverse complement strand
TTGGCCTTCTGGGCTGCCAGCACCCCCTGGCTGCTCATGTCCAGCTTCTTGTCCACCGGCACCCCAAGTCCTTTTCTGCAGGGCTGCTCTATCACCTCCTCCCCCAGCCTGGATTGACAGTGGGGATTGTTCTGGCCCAGGGGCAGGACCCTGCACTTTCTCTTGTTGAACCCCATGAGGTTCACCTGGCAGATCACATCCCTAGGCTGTCCCTTGTCCACTCTGTATTAATACACATGATTTCATGTTAAACTATGCTGACTTTTTTTAAATTTTATTTTATTGGCTATTCCCTTGATCTCATAAATCCTTGTGCAATACTTTGTGGTTCACTTTCAGCTTTATGCAGGATAACTTAGGAGACTCAGCTAAATCTCTCCTCACTGCTTGCTCCTTTTCCAGCCTGTTTATGGATATGTTGCAATACTCCTCCCAGTGCATATCCCTCTTCAACTCCATTCAAGACTCCTTCCACTGTAAGGATCAAGTATTTTTCCCTGTCATCCTGTTTCTTGCTTTTTGCTCCTTTTTTTAAATCATTTTATTATTATTATTTTTTATTGTTTATCCATTCAAGGTCCTTCCATTTTATTCTGTGGCAATTTACCTTCCACAGCAGCCTTCTTCAGGATTTTTGTCAAAGTCAATGAGATTTCCTTTACGTAAATCCATAGCAAAGCATTTGATGAACCCCAATGAGTTGGTAAAGCAGGCTTTCTTTTAATGAGAGCTGTGTTGGCTGTTTCCCCAATGTCTTACAGTTATCCACGTGTCCCTTAGTTCTAATCCCCCCAAAAAAGTTTCTAATAATTTGTCTGATAAATACATCCAGATGTTGGCAAAAATAATGAATATTAAAAATGTGTTCCACTTCCATCAGGGCTCAAGAGTGAAGGATAAGAAACACAAAAATTCTGAGTTCCCAGCTGTTAGTAGTTTACACACACAAAAAAAGAGACAGGATAGAGGTAAACATGGACCATTGTTTAAAAAATGTTAGCAATCATTCAGTCCCCCTCACTCACACGTTCGTTTACTACTAGGAGTAAACATCCTTCGCCGTGCACGCTAAATAAAAAGTTAAGAAAAGAATGATGAAATATTTGATACAACAGCAGGTACACAGCCTTAGAGAGAGGTGAAGGTCAACAAACAGTTCTTTGTGTTACAGCAATGCCTACAGAATGCCAAGCATCCTTGAGATGTGGAAGACATAGTTTATACCTGACAACTTATGGTCTGTGAAAAATGTCATCAAACCTTTCACAGGTTCTTCTGCAAACTTCAGGTTGCACCACCAGCAAAGTGAGATTATTTCCTAATGGGTGTTGGTATGTCTCCAGTAATCAGAAATAGTTATGCTTCTCTAGATTTCTACATCCCCACTTCAAAAGACAGTAGCTTACATACAACCTAGTAGTACATGTGGGTAGTTTCATCATAAAAATTCTTTGGTTACCTTTGTCTTGAATTTTATGGCCAGATTATAGCATTCTGATGCTTTTTTTATTATTATTATTTCTTTTTTTCCATACAGAAATTCCTTTTCTGCCAGCATGGAATGAATTTCTTTGAAATGGTTGGGGTTTATGAGTTGAGCTTTTCTGACTTTGAGATGACTTTGTACAAGTTCAGGTGATTTTCAAAGTACAGAAGAGGTGGGGAGAATAAGGAAAATGTAAACATCCCAGGGGAACCTGAAATCTTAATAATGAATTCCACAGCTTTGTTTTGGTACTCTTCTCGTGAAGGCAGAACATAAGATATGACGAACGATATCTGAGCTTGATTTTTCCTATGGATGTTTTTATACCAGGGGATGATCTAGCTTGTAGAGAATGTGTATGTATATGATGACTGATTTGGAGATAGTAAAATTTTCTGGAACTTGCATTATTTTGAGTATTCTATGACTATATGGTTCATAGTAAAAAAAAACCCAAAAGTAATTAATAGCAATTTCTGTAATTATTTCATGTAAAGATAGTGGAGAAATGTAAGCTGAGATAGGATTATTCCACAGCAGAAGATATTTTGTCTACTTTTCCATTTCACAAGATATTCTGAATGTGTATATGTGCATCATTTTATGGGAGTGCATTTTTACCATAAAACATTAGGATTTGCTTCACTTAATCTCCAAAAAGCCACTTTCAGCTCATCTTAACAAAGTTTTAATGAAACACTTGTGAACCTGAAAATAATGCTGAAACTTTACTAGACAGAGCATCTTCCTTGAAGTGTGGTGTGTGATTGCAAAAGTAGACTTATGTTTAAGTACAAGGATTCTGCTTGGAGCAAAGTCTTACTAAATCTGATGCTATTTAGCAAATTGCTGAACTAAATACAACTGAAAAAGTAGAGTCTTGTAGTCAAGTCACTTTTCTGTGCAGTGCCCTGATGGCAGAAAAATCATTACTTGCATTTGTGCTGATTGGTTCCATATTGTAATAGAAAATATGTTCCCTCCTGATACTGTACGTTCCTGCTGTGCTTAATCAATTATTATGGCTCCTGTGTTCAGGGTAAAATAGCTCATCATGTTTCCTGCCCTTCTCAGCTCAATCTTGGTCTTTCTATCAGGTGAGGGGGGACTCTAGCACTTCACACTTTCATACAAAGAAGAAAATTGGCACTACTGCCTCCTCTGCCACTGGCAATATTTTTAATGGAAGAGGAATCACTTTTTCTTTTGATGCCCTGCAGCAGGTTGGAAATACAGCAGCCTCATGACAGTGCTGATATAGTCAAAATTCCCTCTGCCAGCTGAATTCTGCTCTGAAGCTGTGTTAAGTTAAGTTGGTATTGACAGGTTTTATGCTCAGTCATGTATAGTCCATCCTCTTGCAGCCAGTGTAAAATCAGTGAAATCTTAGTTTTCTTCATTCAGTTCCAGAAAGGAAGATGATTTAGGACACACAGCTGTCTGAATATGTATCCATTGGCAAAGAAGGCTTTATTCAGAATGCTGGAGTTTTTTACCATGGTCTTTGTGCTGGAGACTCCCTTTTACACATTAGAATACAAACATAAGCATATAATCTGTGATTCTGTATTTACTTGGAGTTGCAGCTACCTTAAGCTTAGTTTTGTGATGCCTCTGTCCTTTTCTGGATCTTGTCACTAGCCAGACCTATTCTATCAGTTCCAAAATTCCAGTCCAGCAATATGAATTGCTTTGATTTAAGTCACCCCAGTATATCCCACAGGTTTGGTTTTTTGAAAGGAGCAGTGGCTCATTCTCAGTGAAAACTGTGCAAACAAGCTAAGTGTAGGGAAGTTAATAATGTTCAAAACTTCACTCTCTGGAGAAAGATAAATTAAAAATGATAATTACAATAATCTGTTAAGATGTCACATGACAATTTGCTTCAAATGTTATTTGCACTTTGTGAATTGGCCTCTTACTCCAACACCTCCATGATCTTAGAGAAAGTAATTAAGTAAAATCTTACGTGTGGGTGTAATTTGAATAGAATATTTCAAACTACAGCTCTCAAGAGACCATAATTTCATAGTATATATTCCAATCTATCGTGGTATGATGATATCTCACACATGCTGTCAAAAGAACACAAAGTTGTGAGGAAAAAAAGCAAAACAAAAGCCAATTGGAAGAGGCAATATTTGTACTGAAATTAAATGGCAAGTGTACGACTCCTTAGCATTCAGAGTCCACTGCTGCAAGGGAAAACAGGAAGAAAGCCCAAAGAAGAATCAACACCAAAACCATAAAAAGGTGATAAAAGAGGAGCAGAACGAAGAGTGTTTCTTAATTGAGCCTGGAAAAGAGAAGCATGATCAATGGCCTTGCTTTCAGCTCTCTAATTGAGAACACCTCCCTCTGAAGCTGTCCCTGCCAATATTGTGTGACTGTGTCAGAGTGAACACTAAATCTGGCTGACACTACGGGCAGTCGGTTTAGTTTACCACTTTAATAGAATTGCAACAAAAAAGTAATTCTGTTGTATGTGTTTATTTATTTGCCATGTGTTTATTACAACTGAGGGCTTCAATTGCTGACAACCAATTCATCGAGCTTGATTTATGGACTATGGATGTAGGAGGGAAAGGTTCAGCTTTGTTCTCTTGTGGACAGTTGGAAGTTTAACGAATGTCTGTCAGAAGTGATCAGTTTCTGCTCTCTGAAATCTGTGTCATGAAGATGAGGACCCTGACTCCTCTTCGAGGTACTTTGATTTTCCACTGAAAATTGTTGCTGCTCCTAAGAATACTGCTGTGTGTTTCTCTCATCCCAGCTGCAGTTCTGAGCCCTTGTGAAGGATTTCCTTCATGCCTTAACATTGGCTTTTTCTAGCTAACCAGCAAAAACCAAGTAGTCAATGATTTTGTTTGCTAGCTCTGCTTATTCCTCATGAACCGTTACCAGGACGTGTATTTACTCTTTAAATTGTGATAGTCATCTCAATTAAACCTAGATGTCTACAATTTAAGTTGTCAAGAACCTTGCCATCTAGTTTCCCATTTTACCTGGTAGGAGACAACTAAAGAGCTGAGTCAGGTGAGAGGTGCCAATTGTCTCCCAGTATCTATAGAAGCAGCCCAAGTGTTAGACCCGAGTTTAGGAAGCTCACTAGAGATCAGATGTCAGAGGTATGTTAAAAGTTGCTTGAAATGTGGCATTCTTCAAGTGTGTAAATCACAGAACATTAATCTCTGGTAAGCCTTTCATTTTTTATTTTCTTGTCTGTACAAGCACCTTGAAGTAGCCTGGGATTGTTTCCCCTAAAAGATGCTCCTGCATAATCCATTGTCAGACATTAATTTATGTGAAATAGGCACAAAAATCTAAATTTTAGAAGGTGTACAGGACTATAACCAAATCAAAACTTTATATTATCTTTCTGAAGGTTTTTGATGACTTCTTAGTTTCTTCTTCTTTGAATTCTGCAATTTAATTTTGTCCTCCTGGAGTAATCCCTGTTACTGTTGTGATTGCTTTGCTCTTGGTGCTGTAGTAAAATAAGGGTGATCATAATGGACTGACTGCTACACCAGATGAGCAGCTGCCCTCAAATGTATGGGGAAAACCTGTGCTAGGTACTAGGAAGTATAAATACATCCCTAAAGACTATGGGTTGTTTTATGTAGGCACTCAGAGTGGAAGATTCCAGTGGTCCTAGCTGTAACTTGTTCTGTTTATAGGCAAATGTTAAACCTAGGGAGCGTAGAGGAACATCGTTGTGATTTACTACTGCACAAAAAAATCATCTCCCACTTTCAATCTTTGGACCTTTTGTCAGAAATCAGAATAGAATTAAAATGTCAGGTGATCTGGGCCACGCAGTATCAACCTGAATGATTTCATATCCATCATTGAGAGTTCAGTATGGTTTGCTGGGAGCAATGTGTTGAGACAGCATGCAAAAAGTTATTGAATTATCTTCTTAATAACTGTTATGGAACTACTGAGCACAATGAGCTTATTCGAGTGAATCCAGACCTCCAGTTTTGACTGAATAGCTCTTGATTCATTTAGATGACTATCAATCTAGACAGAATTCTCAGGCAATGAAAGGCTCTTAACTCCTTTTTACTTTTTTTCTTTGGTGAAGGGAATCCAGCAAATTAACACAATATAGTTTTGCTATATCTATAGATAACATTCTGTTTTAAGCAGTTACTTTCAATGAGAAATCTCCTAGTGGTTTTAAAACTAGAGCAAAGCTTTCCAGCTGCCTCATAAATCAGTGAAGAAACCAGACAGTGCTCTCTTGGCTGCAGTCTTCACCGCAGTGTGAATGGCATTACAACCACTGCACATTTCAGTGTTTATTAAGGGTGGAAAACAAGGGCCACTCTAAGTGTGAATTTCAGCTTGAGATGCAGGGAAGCAACAAAAAAAAATCAAATTAATTTTAGAAGTTTCCTCTTGCATTATACATAGTACTAATTTGGTCCTGTCTCTAATTTAAAAATGGGATGGAATATGCCTGATCTGATTCTGATGGTTCAGGAAGTCTCTGAAAATCACAGTTAACTTAATGTCAGGGAGGTAGGTCCCTTGAGACTTAGTGGCACTCTAAATGCACTGCATTTTACATATGTAAAATGTCTTTACATGTCTTCCTGTACAGGCAATGTGTGTGTCTGCATCTAGTGTGGACCCATGAATGCCACCCAGATGCCAAGTAAATCCTTACATGGCCAGAGTGAGAAACTAATTTATTTCGACTGCATTACGAGTGAGGTTACTTCTATGGCCTGATGCTCACAGAGAGGATGGTCTAATGGTCTAACAGGTATAAAGAGGAACCCAATTCTGTGGCACAGAGGACCTGATCTTTTGGGCATATTCAAAAGATGCTGAAGATGCAGGGCCAGTCTTTGGATCAGCACAAGACACAGCAGACACTGGAACTTTATCCAGAAGCATAGAGGCAGGATGGGACTGTATGATGATCAGCATTTTGTGTGACAAATTACTGGTTAAAGTCCTCTGGGAACTGGCAAGCACAAGTCCCAGTGTGTCCTCCAAATCTAGGAACCAAAGTATGTTTTTCTTGCAGAATCAACTGGCCCCAGAACAGTCTGGGTGGAAGAGACCACCCCCCCTTCCTGCCTCTCTTTAGGCCAGGTCTTTATAAACACTGGATTTGGTTGATGCATGTTTTTAGCTATTGGGCAGATAAAAAGCATAAAATCCAGTGTCCTTTCAGGGCTGAATGACTATTTTCTATGTGTTCTGATGCCACAACCACAAAGCTATAGGAAGCCTGCAATCCTTGATAGTTTATAAAGTCAAATGCTGCTTTTTCATCAAATAGTAGTTAACAATTCTTACATCATGATGCTTCAGAGGGAAACCTAAGATTTCAGTAGCCTGAGAGAATATTGGAAGATATGAATTTGCCCTGCATATGTTTCATTCTTCCTCTTTGCTGCCAAATCTACAGTACCAAGTGCTATATTTAAGATGCAAAGTAAAAATGACATTTTACATTGGGTAAGTTTGTTGAAGTGGACTTTTGTATGCTCAGCTGTGCCATTGGTGCCAGTCGTTTTAAAAGGAGGTTGGAGATGTTAACCTCTGATTCCAGAACCAAACCTGCATCAACTTTAAATGTTCCAAGTCCTAGCAAGAAACTGGCTTTGGGATCCTTAAGGATATGCAGAGTATAATGATGGAAGAAGAGAGGTACAAAATCTGCCTTTGGTGTTCCTTACCTAACAGTCAGCAGTGTCTTTTTCTGTGCATGTGAACATACCCCACACTGCCTTTCTGACAAGAGCTTTTAATGTGCTTGCTAATAGCTTAGTCTTTGAAACACTCGGTGCCCTTGAAGTCACTGTATAGAGGATAAATTAGCCAAGTGACCTTTGCAAAGAAACTGTATTCAGTCTTGGATAAACTTGAGTAGCTGTTGGCTGAAGATTTGAATTTGAGGGCTCAATTCTGCCAGTCCTTTCTACTTTGTCCAGCCCTCTAATCTTCCTGGATGCTTCAGTATTTCAGTGAGATCTGCATGGACTGATTCGTCTGCTGGGGAATAGCCATTTGAAGGACCACAGGGTCGTGAATTTCATCTAGAGGTTTCTTTTGGAGAATACTGTTATCATTTCAAATGCTGCCTTGTTCTTCAGTCGTTATTTGTGATGCACATCAAAATGATACTCTGTTCTCCCAAATTCAGTAAACAGAAAATTCTGTTGCTCTAATAAAGATAATAATGTATGCTGTGTTGAATTTCGTGGGCATAATTCAGCAGCCAGCTGCATAATGTGGCTATTTAATTAATATAATATATTCTTTTCTACATGCTGCTGTATGATTAACAGTCCCTGCTGAGACATGTACTGTAGGTGCAATTGAAATGGATGAGCCTAATGAATGAGGATATTTGCATTTCATTACTATGTTGTATAATTTCACTCATAAAATTTTATGGAATTAATTTAGCATTATTTTCTGCAGATGATCACAACAATAACTTTTTGAACCCATTATGAGAAAAGTTGATTCAAAACACAAGCAGAAAGCACTCAAATTCTTCTTCAGCTCAAGAGCACCAGAATTCACGTGATACTTAGCTTTTTACATCTAAATTCTTTCAAGGGACTTTGCTCATCAGGTATGACCCTAACCTGCTGAAGCGAAAGGCAGGATTCTTGTCAACTTGATTCTCTCATCTCTCTAATCTCTAATGACTTGCTAGAAGGAGGTAAGGGGAATTTAATTCTCAAAGGAACCATTATGCTGATGGAAAAGCTCCCTGGAAGATTAATTTTCTTGTGTAGAAAATGATCCAGACATGTGCTGGATATAAATGCAGAGTTAGTGTAATTTTCAGTGCTGTTGTTTGCAATTATGGATGTGTTATAGTGAGCTACAGGACGTACATTCTTGTTTCAGGAACAGCCCTTGGGGACAAGATCAGAAATGAGGAGTGGTTCTGGATAGCCTACAAATGGCTAGGCTCTGCAGACTGTTGCACACGCTTTGTAGCAGACCAAGCAAAGTATTACAGCAGCAAAATGACTCCCTGAATTTTGATCTTCTCCAGTGTGAGGGTGTATAAAGTTTCATTTTGGCTTTGGTAAAATTAATACTCTCACCCCGGATGTGTTCTCCCTAGTGAAACTCATCCTTTGCTAGCAGGGTTTGTCTGATCTGCAGAGGTAAAATTAATAAACTGCTTTCTTCTCTAGTGGGTATGTATGTGTTGCACTTCTGTCCCTTCTCAAGCCAAAATATCCAATTAAAATGAATATCTGTACAGTGGTTGGCCTGTTTGTGGGCAATAACCTCCACGTAATTCTCCAGCCACTGTAGCCTGGTACCATTTTTTGTTTGAACTCCACTTAAACTAACTTGTGTGGAGTCAATGTGAATGTATATATCTGCAGTGATGATTTATTATTAGACAGCAGTAGAACCCCCATGCCACTCAGAATTTTTTTTACAGAAGTAAAGGCAGATTTTTTCAGTGCTTAAGGCCAAAAGTGGTATTATCTTTTTTATTCTAAATTCCATGCACTAATTCTTAATTCAAACTTCACATCGTCTGAAATAACTAGGGCATAGATATATTTCAGACAGCAATCTGCATGCAAAATCTTGTCTCAGAAGGAGAAATAAGCCAGAGAAGCTTTTAGACCGATGCCTTCTAAAGGGAGCAGCAACTGTCAGTGTAGTTTTACCAGGTGTAGCCAACTGAAAGCAAAAGCAGAGCAGCCCATTTCACAGATGTGCTAAAGGCTTGTGGATTTGCTGTCTGCATTCATCTGTCAGGAAGATGTAACAGCATTGACATGAGCTCTCATTTGAACGTGAATTTTGATTGACAAGGATGTTTGTTGTACTTCTCTCTTGTGCCAAATCTGTGTATAACAAGGCTTTTGACTGACTGTATTATGCTGGTAGCATTATGCTGACTGGCAGGAGAGTGCTTGAAAGATTACAAAGACCTGAGAATCATTCAGGGGATGCAAAATCTCGTGTTTCAAAAGAGTCTCCACTTAAAGAAAGTGCAAAGCTGATTTGCCAACTTGGTTATGTGTTAGTCCTTGGTTTGATTTGTGGCTTTAAAGAAAACAGGGCAGAGGCAGTGCCTGAATGTGCTAAATCTAAAGTAACTTTTCAGAGTAATGCCTGAGAATTTACTACAACTGTGGTTATGGCCACATCGCCTTACAGAAGAGTAGATATTTTCTTGCTCAGCAGTCTTAGCCACTTAGCCTCTTTTTAAGGTCTCATCTAATCTCATCTTTCCTCAATGCCAAAAATTGAGAAGCAATTGCAGAGCAATGTTCCTTCTCCTGAGCTATAACATGGTCACTACCCCGACACGACATCACTTGCTCCAGGGTACATACCTGGTGAGGAGGATCTGCCCAAGCCTCCACAGTTTTGTATCCTAAGATAATTCCTTCTCTCAAATACCAGAAGAGAGATGACTCATTTCTTCCACAATATCCCAGTCTTTCTGGAGAACACTTGCTGTGGCTTCCTCTCCCATGAGAAGCCAGTCAGGATTGTCTCCTGTATTGCTGCCCTTTGCATTGAACCCATTGTCTTGTCAGAATGGACTCATTTCCCTTGTGTAATCTGAATGAAAAATCTGCTAATCGTGTTGGTCACTGTTTTTTAGGTTTT